>JAPSES010000097.1:9028261-9045569 GCA_029822895.1 Maxillicosta whitleyi | reverse complement strand
TATATATTAGCTTTATTAAAGTTTTGGAAGAATCCTGCACAATTTATCGCTGCTGTTAAATTTTCTCCAAGTCATTGCTTGTCTGTTTGGAAATTAAATTGGTACCCAGTTGTCCAAACAGGCCTGACAAATAACCTTCAAATCCATCCTACAAATCTGTTCCTACAACAATATCACCCCCCTCATCCCTTTCTTCTGCTCATCCTTTTGGTTAAAGCAGCGTTCATTCTCTTCCCCCCTTTTTTTTTAGGCCTGTATTGACCTGTTAATAGTATTATCCACAGAGCGTGTGGCGGGGCCAGGGTCACATCCCTCTAGGGTTTGGATGGTCAACCCTCTGGCCACAGTTTGGTCAGAACGTGGGCCAATAGGACCTAAGCTGTGGTCATCCTTCAATCTCGTTCCTTTCACAGCAGAGGTCACAGGAGTCAGAGGGTAATAAGTTTAACCCCTCGAGGGGTGAGGAGTCAGAGGTCACAAACAAGGCTATAGGGAGAAGGTTTGCATCATCAATCAGAGGCACTCCTGGTTATAGCTGTGCATATCGATGACACGCGCTCGTTCTTGCCAATCTCATTTGCATGTCATGCTAAGCACAAAGGGCAACCATTATAATCATATAAATGTGAATGAAAATCATGTAAAAAGGCTAGCAAGTGTCTGCAGGTTTCTTAGTGCTGATCCTCGTCATCTAACGAGGATTTCGGTTTGATTTTAGAACATTTACGGAAAATTTGACATGTTAATGTTTTTAATGTCATCTGGTTTAATAAATGAATAAGCTGTTTAATGGATCTTGTTAGGAAATGGCGGAATCGGCAGGTTTAATGTGTGCTCACACCTTCCTATTCATAAGCAATACTTCTTCAAAAAAAAAATAATTTGAGCACACATTTTATTATTGAGTACTATTTAACTAAAACCATTCGTATTCCGTTTTTGTGGCTCTGGACTGCTCCACCTCGTGTAAGACGGTGCATTGAACTGAGTCTGCTGAAACTGGGGCCTGTCAATACTCTAGTGTTTCTTTCCTTTAAATAGTTTAGTTTTGTGACGGCTTCATTTTAATGATTTTATGTTATTTAAAGCGTAACTATCTCCAATGTGCTCGTGTAATTTCATTCGTTATCACAAGTATTTTAAAATACATGTTAGGATCTAGCCTTTTAGGCAGCACTCTTTAAAAGCATCCCGCACATGTTGTGACATTTTTTCAAATTTTACTGCAGATGAGAAGTCTATCCCTCCTTGTAAATCTGAAATGGTGCTGTGCTGATGTTTCAGCATCTCCCAGAGGTCTCCTCTCCCTGGCTGATGTTAGCGATGTGTCAGCATTAAGCTAGGCCTGTCTGCTAGGCTGCTGCTGGGGCTGTGGTGGCGACCAGCCCAGCCTGGCCAAAAGCCAGACCAGACATGTCTTGGCACTGGACAACAGAGACGTGACAGGATCAAGGATTGGGAGGAAAATGTACTCTTGTAGTATGCAGCATTGTCCATCCATGTTATCAGTAAAGGATAATGATGCGTATATTGTGTACATTTAGTTAAGAATCTAGTGATTAAATATTCTTTCTCTGTTTTTTTTCTCTTTGAATCAACAGTATCCCGTGATGGGAGAAAGGGACGGTGTGAGAGAGCTACTAGGTTGGAGTCCAAGCGTGGATATCTATCTAGATACATGGTATGCCTCCCATCCTCAAACAAGCAGTGGTGTGATGTGCATTACTTTAAAGAAGACTCCACATGCACATTGACTCGGACTGCGTACATGTTCAAATGAACACGGTATAGGATTTGTGCATGCCATTAAGTGTTTGAATAAGGGAGATGTACATGTTGCTCAGTCAGCTATTGCCCAGACAGAGACTATCAATCACAAATGCACAGTGAGCCGCATAGCTCTTTTTCTGGTCCCTTAAGTCTTTTCCTCAGGGCTGGAATTACACAGCATTTTAGCTGCAACACTGCATTTTTCTGGACGTTGTTTGAGGAAAACTCTGCCGAACCTTACCGTGTGTTTTCGATAGTGGGTAAAAATCATGGGGCCGACCTTACATGATGAAAACTCATTGATTCCTATGATTTTGGTTCTAGTTAAAGTTTTGGATTGTCGTAAATTAACAAAGTAAAAGCACAACAGACGGGCCACTTCTCACATTTACATCATAACGTCACTCCTACAGAACTGAGTAGAACAGAATTGAGTTGGAGGTCTCGCTCTCATTGTAACTACTGTCAGGCTTTATTAAGTTCACATTTTACCCAACACGCCCGCCTCACATTGTGTCTCCCCACGTGTACATGCTTCACCATCCTATGCAACTGTTTATTCTTCTCTCTTTGTGCTTGACCACCACAAACAGGTGTATTTTTTTTTTTGTCTGTGTCTTTTACACCTTTTATATCTTCGCGCATACTCTACATTTATTAAGTAACTACATCATTCTAGACCAACAGCGAAGTGATATGTAGCTTTATTGGTAAAACGCAGTTGTATTTGATGAATGAGCCTGAAGACCTTGAGTTTGGGATAAGAGATGAAACAGGGAGCGCTGCAGATTTTGCACATTTTGCAATTGTGGGAAAGGCTTCGGAGAGTGTGTGTGATAAGCAGCAGGTGGACTGGTTATGGTAGTGATAAGAGCAGCTGATGGATCGTTTGGTCAAGGTCCTGTCTGTCAGACTCAGTTTGATCAGGTGAGAGGTTCACGTATTTCAGCTCTGACTGATGAACTAGTGTCAGAAGACGTCCCAATGTACACGAGTACTTAAAATATACTTGCATATGTACAAAGGTAATTACAAAAACAAAGTCATCTTAATTGTGTTGTACATATGTGTAATGACAATAAAGGCATTCGATTGTATTGTAAGTACAGAAGCTTTTATCAGATCGAATCAAGTTTCTGTTTAAAGTCTCGACATTTATTACCTTCTGAATATAGAGAAACAGATGACAACTTACTGAAGTCATGAGGTGTTGGGTTGTCAAGAAACGCTCTTTGTAAAGGTCACTCATTACCTCGTGCCATGTTGTGATATGGCTAATAAACCAGCCAATAACTGACTCGATGAGATACAGACTAATTGTTGAGGATTTTATCATCAGGATTGAAAATGTGTCATTTGACATGAGAGGCGCCACCCGCAGAATATTGAACCCTGTTTTAAATTCAGGTGACGCCGTTATGTGTGAGACCAATAATTTTGTGCTGCAGAGTCACAGGAAAAGTAGGAAATAACCTTTCTGTGTAAACTTTAAGAAGGATATTATTGAAATACCCTGTGTTTATAGAGGTTTAGGCTTAGAGTTTGTGCAAAAGGTGCAATTGTAGGTTGTGCTGTCTGCAGGCTGTCACTGTAAATAAGAATTTGTACTTGATGACTTTCCTAGATTTGAAAAGAAAAAAAAAAGTTAAATACATTTAAAAGTCACACTTTTCCTACAGTTTAGAAAGGAAGTTAGAGAAACTCGCCCTTTTTTGTCAGTGAAAAGTAGCACCTTTTTTTTTTTTGTTTCACAAGCAGCTCTATAAATGTTCCTGTTAATAATATTAAATGTGTTAGAAGTGACCGCATTATCATGTACTTTTAAGAGTAAAGTTTAACTATACAGAGAGGCGATTTGAGTGGGCTTATTAGAACTTGAAAATTATTTTAAAATCACACATCACTGGCAAAAAAAAAAAAAAAAATTAGACAATTTAGTATTCAGTGTGCGTTGTTTAAGGTAAAGAGAAGCGTTTGTGCTGTCTGTTGCATGAAGGTGATGAACGAGGACCTTGAAATGACCAGAGACCAATAACAGAATGCTCCCTGGGAAAAGGCCAGTCCTGCAATGGGCCTAAATCGACTCCTCATTCATTTGCATGAGACATAAATTCACATTTAAATGGCAGAAAATTGCTCGGGAGGCCGATACACTGAGGCATATGAAATTATAATTGTAGTCAGTCGTGTGTGTGAGTGATATAAGATTGAGGAGATGTGTGGAGGAATTATGTGTCCAATAACCGAGATGGGATGTAAATATGGTCCGGACAGTCGGGAGTCTGATGTGCCATCGGCCCATTTCATCTGAGACTGCAGTGCAGAGGCTAAATGGCAGCCGCTTCCACGCCGAGCAATGGCCAAATTAAAACGGGTCTCCACAGAACTATAGAGAAGTGTTTTATATGAAATTAAGAACCTCTGTTGAACGCAGAATCTGAATGGGAGCAGACTGTTTTGATTTAGGGTCATTTTTGCAATCCGAGTGTGTACGCCGCTCATTGTAAAAATGCAGAACCCTGAATAAAAAAAGCTTTATTTTTGATAGAACTTCTGATATCTGAGCTGTTGTAGCTAAATTTTTTGGTGTATAATCCAATATATTTTAACCGCAGACCTCATACTCTGAGCTCACCCCACCCTCTTCGTCCTACTATCCCTCCATCCCCTCTCTCTCCTCCTGCATTCTTTCTTCTTTCTCATGTACAGTAGGGTTCTTTTCAACGGTAAGACAGGACAAATACTCATGTCACATCAGCTCACGGAGATCTCAATTGTTTTTAGGCAGCGTGCACCTCTCCGTGCTCTCCGGGTCGTCCGTCTGACCTTGTATACGCCACTGCAGCCCCTCATGGTTTTTACGTGACCCCCGCAGAGTACGCCGCACATGCGCTCACGTTTACAGACACCAGCATATTCGTGGTTCACATCTGCATTCGGGCTCATACGTTCACACAGTTCGCCGTTATCTCACCCTGTGTCATTCAGTCCAAACTGGACCATCAACAAACAGTACAATATGGCTCACCAGGAGGCCCCTTATAGACCTGTTTCATAATTTGTGCTGCTCTGTCCATTGTATCAGCCTGCTTTGATGAATTTACCTCCAACTGATACAATGCGTCAGTCTTTTTGTTAGAGACAGACAATTGGTTGTGCAGTTAAGGTCCAGGGCCCTTAATGAAGTGCTAAGGCGCACACATTGGCTACAGGGCACAGGGGTCATTTTTTGCACCTAACATTAGATGACAGCTAACGGAGCGGACAACACTCTGAAAGGATGGTGATATCATTATTCCAGTGTCTGGTATTGTACTGTATGTGCGAGTCAGCAAGGCGTAAAAAAAAAAAAAAAAAAAAAAAGCCTGTTGAAAACAGAATGTAAAATTGCTTTTGATGAGTCACAGTGAGAGACTAACCAAAGGACACAATCATTTGCAGTTTTCAATAGGTCTGTTAGTCCAGTAATGTGCAGCAGGATCCTGACCTTCCAGCATTACCAGTCGTGACATCCTGTGTTTACAGAGTCTACATTATTACAAAGAATTTAAACAGTTAAATAATGGGGTCAGAGCTGCGCTGCGTTCAGAACGTCAATTTCTGTTCATTTAAATTTTTGATCAAAGTGAAAATATGAGCGTTGACCAGGGTTAATACAGAATAAGTACCGTATCTCATGCTTTTTTTCTGTCCTGTGGCTACTCTGCTCTTTGTGTCTTTATGTTTTATCAAATCTAACTGAACAGCAGAGCCAGGCTGCAGGTGGAAACAGCCACAACTCAAGGTAACTGTAAAATTCACCGAAGTTCTTTAAGTAAAATGGAAATTGCAGCAACTTTAAAGTCTTCAAAAATAGCAATCTACAGGGCACTTCCAAAAAAAAAAAAGAAAAAGAAAAAGAAAAGAAACATTTTTTGGGGGTTTATAAACAGCAAATATATTTTCAGTTTCAACATTTTCATATCATGAGAAATATTTTAATTCTCCTTTAACAGCAGTGTTTCATGATTTTTATGGTAAAGTGTTGGGGGACAGGTTGGGGGGGGGGGGCTCATGATGTTGGGACAGATGGCATTTAGCTCTAGCTGTGCCGAGCTCAGTGGGACCCGAAGCTTAAGAGGTTAGGCTTGTCAAAACCACTCTGTTCATTCACTGCCTAACAAAGTGTGGACTGTCAGCCTGTTCCGTTTAATAAACTTAAGATTTTTCTTTTGTCAACGCCCGAGCGACACTTTGCAACTCGATGACCTGAATATCCCAACATGCGTCGTGGTTCAAGGGAAAAGACAGCACCTCCAGCAAAAGACTTTCCAAAAAATGTGCAAACGTACTCTACGTCTGATTTGACCAATAATGCAGGTTCATTAAAGTAAGACAGATTGGGTGAAAAGACTTTGAATGTGGAAGATAAGTGGCTACATAACACAAGTTTTGCACAAAATTGTTAGTTTAAGGTTGTGTTCTTGTCAGTATGATCCAATAAATAGGCGATGCATTTAATGCACTGTTCATTCAAATGTTAATTCTTGGTAAAGTAGCTGCATGTGAAACACTTGCTGTCCAACTGTCATTTTAATGATATCATATTCCACCACTAGAGGGAGACATACTGTAACATGCAAAGTGAAGTTCCCCTCATTGTACACAACACAGACTGGACTCTCACTGTCATATTAACCTGAAAATATACAGTTCATCCCCTTTTGACCAAATACAGTATCTTATAGTTTTACTGCAGATTTGTGTTTTAATTCTTCATCCTCTCTTCCCCCTTTCCTTCCATCTTCCAATTTGTTTCAGTGTATGTTGGGGTCAGAGGCTGAAGGCCGGTGAAAGGTGACCTCAGTGAGAGGCCAGCGTGACATTTGACCTCTCGCTGGATGTGCGGCTGACCCTTGAGGATACGGCTCAACAATGGGAGGCACGTGCCCCGGCCCTGTCACTATGGTAACCAAGGACCTTTTGGAACTGTGGGGGAGTAGGGTCAAAGCTTGTTCTTTATCCTGATCTGTGTTAACCATCTGCTGCCGATTGACTCCCTTAGATATAACACATACCCACCGCAGACCTACGTGTGTGTGGGTGTGTGTGTGTGGGTGGGTGTGGATAAACGACAGCGTTCATACGAGTGAAGAATCTGAGGACTGACTGGGTAATCTCTGCAGGCAACTGTGATGGTGCTTTATTTTCTCACATTCACCTGGAGAGATTCTGCAGTTTGTGCGGTGTACATATCAATAACCTCAATGTATACTCTTTTTTTTTTTTTTTTTTAATTTGCACCCCACTTCTTGTATCACATTGTTTTTTTTTTCCTTTTGTTGTTTTAGAAGCATTTTTAAAAGGTAAATTGCTTCCCAAAAGTGGTTCCAGAAACCATCTGCTCTACAAAAACAGTGAAAAAAGAGGATTTCACACTCTACTTTAAAGTAATAATCTTTTCACAATAGAAGTACTGTTTCCATGTGTCAGCTTTGCTTAATCTTTTTACTGTATGCCTGACTGTTACAAGTCAGAACTGTATAAAAGCAAGAGAAGGGGAAGATGATTAAATTACAGCCCTGAATAAGGCCTAACAGGTGCAGTCCACCTGGTTGAAAACATGTTTCACACTTTATACTTTGCCTCTTTGATGTACTCGTGCTGTGCAAGCTGCACATTTCACCGCAGGCATAGCCATAACTGCCTTGATGCACGACCGCACTGCCACCCCTAATGACTCAACAGAAGACATAAAGGATCACTTTCTTCAGATTCTATGCAGTATATTTGGCACATAAGCGTTTTTCCTCTTCATTACGACTGCTAACGCCTGTGCTTTCCTATCTCCTGCCTGAGTTTCTTCCACATTCTTACCCCTCCTCCACCTCTGATTTTCCTGTCTCATCCCCTTCTTCTTGTATTCTGCTGTGTTTTGGTGAAATCTCAGCTGGCAACTGTGAGTCGTTCACTAGCTGCTCTCACAATGGCCTCTGGGATTATGCTAAACACAGCGCCTCGGCTGCTCTCCCCATCGACCGGCATCAGAGACGCCCTTTGGAGCACACAGGAAAGAGATGGAGGCCTCTCAATGAAGATGTCACTGCAATTACACAAACGCATTTCACAGACACCCTCTGTGTCTGCTCTTCCTCCTCTCACATCCCCCGTCCTCACTTAAAAAAAAAAAAAATCTCAACAATCTTTTGAAGTGCAGCCTCATCTCTTGCAGTTCTTTCATAATGCATGCCCATTCTGAATTTGCATGAATTCACTTTCCAGATGCTTCTGCTGCCATCTTGACTTACAATGATGTGTACTGTACAACATTAGGTATTGTATCATTGTTAGATGAAAAGAATTGTAACCGCTGTTTGTCGTGACTCTGGTTTATCACTCATCTCACTATTTGGAGATGTTAGAGCCGGACTAAAATGTGTTGCGGCGTTCATTGCCCCTGCAGTGGTGTTGGAGTGAAGGATGAGCTTTCTGATGTGGATGATACTGCATCAGGAACTGATTGGCTGATGCTGAATAGCCAACAGTACCTGATGCATTGCCTTCAGCATCGAAAGAAGCGTCAAAGTACTTACTCCTTTTTATGCTTTGGAAAAAGTGCTTAGCTTTCAGTAAAGAAGTTCTGAAACTGTAAATCTGGTCTCAAGGGCTGTGATAATAAACAGATTCCCTGTGATATACTCTACACACTTGGTGGATTTTTACTTGAAGTGTGTGTGTTTGTGTGTGTGTGTGTGCGCCTGTATGTTAGTCATCGCTGTGGGTTCGGGGATTAGGTTATAATGATCACAGAGATGTTGTGAAACTCAAAGCAGTACTTATGTTAAGCTTTGGTCCAATCTATCACTCTGACATTTAAATATATGTGTGTTATTTGGTCCATTAAGTTCCTTCATGTTCATCATTCAACAAATAGGACACCTGGGTCACTCCACGTCACACTGACATGACTTTCTTGCTTTTCTCTGTTATTAAGTTTTAATTTTTTTTTTTTTAATTCTATGTACCTCTGTGATGGTGGTGTGAGAAGGATCATCTGCTTTGACTTTTACATTTCTGTGGAGACTTTCTCACACGTAGACGCACCCCGGGGGGAGCCTCCCACCTCAGCCTCGCCTCTGTGATTAGCAAGCACAACTGTCTCATTTGGTTCCAGTGAGGAATAGGGCTAAGGGGAATGTTCTCTCATCCTCTTTCATCAGTCTTGGATAAACTCTCACTATTAATCTCTATAAACTACGTCAAAACGGCTTTGATTAATCAAGTTCTTTATCTCAGTGTGTCTCTACTTTTTTGTGTATCTGTTCAATCTCTTGCCAAGTAAAATAAACTTTTTGAAAAGGGACCGAAATAATTATTTTTTTAAGGGGGTAATTGTGATTTTCCCATTCATTTGCAAAGCCATTATCTTTATTTGGTGGAAAGCAGGCAATGGCAGCTGAACATTTATGTCTAAATCTGTTAAACTTGCTAAGCCCTTTGACATTAAACACTTTGACTGGATTTGTATCTTCAATGAGAGCTGCATCTTTTTGGTCACTTTCAGGATATCACACCACCCCAACATGCTGTATATGCATTCCTCTGTCACACATGCCCCCTAAGGAAAGGTCACAGGGTCAGCCTTTAAAGGAGACGGTGCCAAGTTCATCCTCTTTTCCCCTCCTATCAGCAGGCCGCTGGCACACATGCATACATGCTACACACAATCACTTACTCTGTTTTCACCCATGGGAAATCTAGAAAGCCATGCCAATTCCAACAGATGTTCCTAAAGCACAGGCATCTTGTAAACACTGTGAAATGTATTAGAGGCTAATGTAGTGGCTGCTGACAGAGGTCTTCAACAGATGATGGGCTTTTACCACCTGCTGCTCACACACACACACACACACACACACACATACTGTATACACTGTTCACCGAGGTTCTTTACTGGATGACAGGGTAAGAAAACCCACAAACCCTCATCTATCAGAGGTCAAACAAGTGATAGTACAGGTCCATAAAATGTAAAAATAGAATTTGCCAAACACACAATATATAAAACATGTTAAATTGTACTTAAAAAAACAAAACAAAAGAGTAACAAATCACATTGCAGACTCACCACAGGAGTCTTAAAGAGCAGTGTAGTCATTAAATGTTCCAAAGAGGACACAGGTTTTATTAAAGTTTAACTGGATAATCCATAATGAGTTATTGCATCAGTAAATTCTTGGGTTTATTGCATATGTGCACAAAGTGGTAACATTTCACTTCTAAGGGTGGAAATCATCTCTTTGACAGGAATGTCCAATCAGAGAGTGCGTTAATGTAAAGCATATCAAAGCTTTTAAAAGATATGATAGATGCCATCCTTTTTGCATTTTTTTTTTTTTTTTTTTTTTTTTTTTTTGCTGGATGTCAGTCTATAGAGGGAGCCACTGGAGCTCACTGATCCTGCACCCCGGTGGGAGACAAACCCTGAGCTCAACCTGCCCCGGTACACCGCCCCCAGCATGTCATACTTCACGAACCGCATGTTCATCAGAAGTGCTGCCTGCACTCCGACAATCATCTAACATCCAGCGCACCGTGTGCAACACAAAGGCCAGCTGCTGTTACTGCTGCTGTTGGCGCACAGTCGGATTTTCAAGCAAACTTTCCACGGCTGCGTTCTGCACACCGGGGACAGTTGGACATCCGCAGGTAATTCCAGGTAGGTGCGTCGCCAAGGCTCCACAGGATGACAAAACGACCGCATACAGCGCTTATCAGATCACCAAAGAAGCCGAACACCACAGATAGAAACTGTGATGTGGACACTGTTTCTCTTAAAACGTGTAAAACAATCTGATTGAAATCCACTTGTTTCCGACGCGTGGGTTTTTTCCCCCCACCCCTGAAGCGGTAGATCTCTGCACAGTGTGGCACCAGAAACAAACAAACAGAAAACAAACAAAACAAAACATATTGGATTAAGCTCCTTGTTGCATTTCTAAATCAACGTGACCCCCGGGACTGACTGGTCTGGCGCAAGGACATGTTTACGCACGACCTTTACGCGTGTTACGCACTAATCCTTTTGGAGAAAAACAGCAGAAAAACACTTCACTCAGTTGAAGTCGCAGATTTAGCTGGAGCACTGCCAACATAAACATCACGCCAGCAGCGGGAGATGTTGGGACTCGTTAAGCAATGCCATCAATGATGTAATAACTGGTATTAAAACTTGTTGGCCTGTCAAGCAAAAATGATCTTCTTGCGCTCTCGATCCATTTGGTTCCTGTGCGTTTTGTCTTGATAGTGCATCTTGAGGTTTGGTCGACATGCTGGGGATCTACGTGTGTCTTTGTGCGCTTTTCACACACGTCCTCTCACAGGAGGCTGAAGAACCTGTGTCCTACACAGTGAGTATCTTTAAATCTGATCTCTTAATGCAGCTGGAACTTAAGCTTTTATTACCATGTATGTACTGACGCCTTTAAGATAGTCTGCAGACGTTTTGTCTCAGCTTTAATGGTTTGCATGAGATGACACTTACACACATCTTCATCTCTGTCTCACAGTGCACAGAAGGATATGAGTATGACCGTGTTAGAGAGCAGTGCAGAGGTGAGAAATGTCTATGGATAGAGCTGTTTTTACACTGGTGTAAATCATCTATTGAATCAAGTGACTGATATGTTTTGTTACTTGCATCTTTTTTCACTCTGTTTCTCTATGTATTAGACATAGACGAATGTGCCTTGTTAGATGATGCCTGCAAAGGAGGGATGCAGTGCATAAACCACTTTGGAGGCTACCTCTGCCTACCAAAGAGCGCTGTCATCTACATCAGTAAGGAAGGAGAGCAGGTGCCGCTGCCAGATCCAGTGCCTCCTGTTCCTCCTGCACCACCAAGCCAGCCTCAGCCACCTCCACGGATTTTCCCAGGCGGTCGAGGGGGAGGAGGAGGTGGAGGAGGAGGTGGAGGCGGCGGCGGTGGTGCAATAAGGGGTGCAATAGGTGTTGGTGGCAGCTCGCAGACCATCCGGACCATACGCTGTGACCCCGGATTCACTGCAGATGAGCAGAACCTGTGCAGAGGTAAGATTACCAGCTGAGGGTTTGTTAAAAATGTACACCCCCCATCCAAATGATTACCCAAGTACCTTGAAAACATGAATTTCATTTTTTTTGCCACTTCATGTCAACTTGTGTGAGACTGTTCCTCTTATCTCAGTAAGTGGTGTTGACAAGCTCCTCGGGAGAGAAATGGGACTGTGTCAGCAGGGGTAGAGGTGCAACCACAAAATATGGCTTAGAAGTGCAAAACAGATGGCTGCCACTTGATTTTTTTTTTTCTTTTTTTTCATCTTTTATTGTATTAAATCTGGCTTTAAGGAGTAGGATTCATCATTTGGCAAATGTGTGCACTGGGTGAAAAGTTAATGTATATATTCATTAGATATATTTGTTTTTTCCTTCTGAACAGTATGCATTTTATTGCACTTGGACAGATGCAGCTCTTTAGCCTCAGAGAATGTGTCAGGGTGTAGGTATTTAATAATCACTCGTTAATGACTTTAGAGCCTCAATAAGCAGAGCTCCAAAGGTGAAGTGTTCATCCATCTCCCTGACAGTCGTCTGCCGCTAAACCATGCAAAGCTGCCAGATGTATTGCAAGCTTCTCGGTTTTCCTGACTGTGATGTCATGTTTTCTAAACTCTTTGGTTGCTTGCAGCGTGATGTTTTTGGATGGAGTTCAAAATTCTCCCAAAACATGAAAAATGTTCTTGCTGTGGGTGAAGAGACCTCCTGCTACAGGGACAAATCAGACAGTTTTCTAATAACGTGCCATGATCTGTATTTGCACCTACGGTCGATATTACCCTGGTCTGGACCGGTGTGTGTTTTTTGTAACTGCGCAAGCTTGTGTGGGTGTGTTCCTGTTCGATACACACTTTGATCTTCTCATAACTGGTTCAGAGATTCATTCTGGTTCACTCACACACTGGTGCCCATGTGTTCTTCTTTGAGCCAGATGTTCAAGGATGAACATGAATAATCTACCACGTTTTAATGTTAAACGCTGTGTGAACATTTATAGTATTTAAATGTCCATTGGTTTGCATTTCTAATCAGTTTTCAGTTTGGTTTAATTTTTTTTTAACTTAAGTAGATTTATTTTATGGAATCCACTCTGTAATTTATTTTGTGTGTGTGTATAATTTCAGTGTTAGTTTTCTAAAGGGTTTAAAGATAGCACTGGTCTGTAGAGGCTGTAACATATTGTGACATCAGCTGCATTTACAAAACTATTGTTTGCTCAAAGCGCTACATAGATTTAGTTTTACTGTCAGTTTTCATCAATAAGTGAGATCCACATGTTTGTCTGCTTAAAGTTTGTGTTGGAGTCTGTTTTGTACTAGTGTGTGGACGATGGGTACAGAGGACCTAGTGTAGCAGAACTCAGGAGCAAGATGACAGTGAAACTAGCAAAGAACACAACAACAGGCTCTTATATGGACATGAGTGTCCATGAAACTCACCTATTGAAACATTAAAATTGTTTCTGTTAATTTTCGTTGCCTTTCTCATTGCAGTTCTTTATATTTTTTATAGGTTTTTCTGTTTCTTATTTCCTCGCTGCTAGCTGTAGACTTAGTTTTTGTTAACTGTAATAACTATGGACCAAAATGTAATGTAATGACATAGGCATTACCATACGATGCAGTGAGTGATTAAGAACTCAACAGCATGAGTGACTGTGTGGTGAGACCTGCGGTCGCAGGGCTGCAGTGAAAGTAGTGAATTTGATTTTACACCTGGGGCAAAGATTTGTGTGAGGTGCTTTATGTGTTTCTCTGAACTGGAACCCAATTAGGTTTTATTAGAGTGTAAAACATGGCAGCATATCAGCTAAAGTAACCACATGAGCGTGTTGGCATGGGTGTAGAACTTATTCATTCACTGGCATGTCATTTCAGTGCTTGGGCTAAACAAAGATAGGCTTTGAAATGACTGTCGTTTTAACTGGAAAGCATCTCGTGCCATGGTGGGGGTGTATATTTTTGCTGGTAGACTGATATAATCTCTGTTTACATCAGTCTCTGGTTTCTTTATCATTACCTTTAACTCATTACAATGAGCCAATTGTTCTTGGGTAGAGAATAGCATCCTCTTTTTTTTCCACAGTGGCTGTTTTGCACAGCTACGTATCTTGCTAGCGAAGGAATTCCCATTAACTGTCAATAGGGGAAAACCTCAGCGTATCAAATAGCGCTTGCATCAGGCTCCTTCCCTGCTAACTCACCACTTTGCGGAGGAAACCTCGAATGCAGAGTCAGGTAGGGCAAAGGGGAAGATGAAAGGCTGACACTGACTAAATAACCACAGAAGCGCACAAGCATTGACCGAGCCAGGTTGTAACAACGTCACGGCTTCCACTGCTGCTGAGTTGTTTTGGTGTGTGGCAAATATTAGAAAGATCAGCTACATGCTCTGCACTAAATGAAGCCAATTTTCCAAAGTACAACCCAAATTCTCGAGAAAAAAAAACAACTAATCTAAACTACACTGTTCTTTATTCTGATTAAAAGCCAAACAAACCACAAATTATATAATAGACTTTACCCTGATATTTTCCCTCTTAAATGTTGCCTTTAGATTTGTTCCCATTTAGATTTGCAAATGGGCAATAAAATCCCTTTGGCCCTGTCCGTGAACTTGAAGCCTAAGTGTGTGTTGTTTTAGTGACACATAGGGGAAGTCAGCGCCCTGCTCCAGCACGGCCACACAAGAGAAACTATGAACTTTTACTGTACTGTAATGTGTGACAGCTTAATGATGCTTTGCATTTCCATGACCTCCACCACCTCCCAAACATACACACACTTCTGTTTAACACCAGGAGATGCCCACAAGTGGTGTGTTGTGGTCTTGTGTATGCATATTACCCAGCTTTTCAGCAAAGGTGAAATCACTTCCTCCAGGAAATTAGGGTCGTCCATCAAAAGCAGTCAAATCAGTCGTTGAATGCAATGAAAAGTGGTTATTTTATGATCACCATTTACAGTGGAACAGAGTTGGAACTAAACTAAGTGTACTTTTAGGCACTTAAGGCATCTTGGAGAGTGGTACATATGTTTTATGTTGTATGGGTTCTTCACAAGTCTTTGGTACTTCACCTGCTGCCTATTTATTTTTCATCTTTAAATTAGATACTCATGCACCGCAGTATGGAACATGAAAAGACACGCCACTCGTGTTTACCTGTCTGGTTTGCTAGGGTCATGCAGGCCACATTACCACCTACATGACTGACTAATTTCAACTCTGTCTGGATGCCCTCCGTGTACACTGGGTGGAAATCTTTCCTAAATATGTCTTATTAAGACTGTTAAGCCCTGTGTGACAGAGAACTTGTGTACTTTTCCGAACAAGGCAGTGTGTGCATGCAATAACATTTTTCCACAAAGATGCAATGCACTTGGGAGGAATATCTCTGGAATGTCAGTGGTGGTTGTTTTTTCCGTTTGCTCCCATCTTTTGTGATGGTAGGAATTACTCACCACCTTGACAGATAAGCATCGGATCGATCTGTGAAGAACAGGAATGCGAAGAGCAGAACAAGCTGGGAGCACAACAGGACGCTGCTGGGAGGGCGGGAGTGGAGGATGGTGGGGTTTCATGATTTTGACCTTTAAAGTTAATACTTTAGAGCTGCACTTGTCTCAATCTGGACATTTTTATTTGGAGAAATAAACCCCAGCTGTCAGTATGTGCAGATTCGCATACAGCAGTTCAGATGTGAGGATACGTAGAAAACATCTCCTCAGGAAATTCCTGGAGATGTTATCCTGTTAGTGTTTGTTTCTGTCAAATATCCATTCAAGAAACACAAACATGGACTTGTTTTTGGATTTAATGCTGAAGTCAAAGTGGAAGAATATACACGCTGTTAAATGAAAACATGCTGCAGCAAGGAAGTAGGATCAAAGTGTTTGTTTGATGAAAACTGACCCACTTTGTTGAGTGTATAACTCAAAGAAGCAGACACCTGAGGCGCACCTTTGTGCCTCCTGAACCCTCCTATTACCAGCTAAGCTCCTGTCTTCCACCTGTGCTCAGACTGATGATTTCATCTGCTGCACCACCACGTCTCAGTGTCAGGACCAGATACTGTGGTCTAACACAGCGCTGTGACAAAGATGCTTACATCCATTCACAATGATAGTTAACAGCATTAATCTGAAAGGGTTCATATTTATCTAAACCCACTTTTATTAGTCTTTGGTTCATTTATTTGTGTATTTGGACCCTAATAGTTCCTAAAGTTTGAATTTGAACGCTCCACATGCTGCAAAATTATCTTTATATTTCTACAACCTGTTTTAATTCCTGCTTATTTTGTTACATCTATTACGTCTTACTAGTTACGACATTTGCACATATAAAGTCAAGACCTTCCATAAACATTTCTCTAAGTACACTATAATTGTTTGTCAGTAGCAGCAGTCGTAGTCCAAACTGAAAATATGAAATACTTTGAGCTAATTATCTAAAATATTCAGTTGTTGGTTGAACGGGACAGAGCAGCACCGTGAACAAACAAAGTGGGCGGGGCCTGAAGTAGCTCATGTGCATTTAAAGGGCCAGCGCTCAAAATGACCTGATGTCATTACTCAGAAATAGGGTTGAAGATGGACCTGTGGAGTTGAATTAATGAAAGATTCAGATGAAAACATAGCATTTACAGTTTGTTTAGACCACAGGGACATGTTTAAAATGCATAATTTCATTAAAAAAAAAGAAGAAGATAAAATATCACTCCTTTAAGTCATTTTAGGTTTGAAAGGTGATTTTTGCTCTGGTTGAAGAAACCAGATGGTGATGATATGATTAGGCTTTTTTGTGCCAGTTTGTTGACGTTAGCAGAATATTTTTCTTAGCTAACAGCATGATGAGGTACACATCTAGGTAAAAGTACTTAGGTCATTATTTAAGTTTGCCTTCGTGACCAAATAACCCCCTCCCAGCAAAACCAGAATCATCTTGCATCATATAATGAAGTTTTAAACTACTCTTTATCGTCAGAACATAACAAAAGCATGACAAACACTGGAACAGGTCCCAAATCTGACGTATAAAGAGCCAGTGATCACAACATGTAGGCCCAGTTGTACGCTTCAGGTTTGCAGTGATAGCCAAATGTTTTAATCATGAAAAATCTCCAAGACCATCTCAAGGACAAAGCAGTTCATAAAACAGATGGATGGATGGGAAATTTGCTAAATGTTTTTTTATTTTATTCCAGAAAACTGCGTCCCCATAATTAATATTTATTACTCCGTCCTCCTCAGTCCAACGATCATATATGTTTATCATATATATGTATACATACATGCATACATACATACACACACATACATACATACATACATATATATACATATACATATATACATACATACATACATGCATACATACATACATACATACATACATGCATACATACATACACACACATACATACATACATACATATATATACATATACATATATACATACATA
>JAPSES010000097.1:8978851-8991256 GCA_029822895.1 Maxillicosta whitleyi | reverse complement strand
CGGTAAGTGCACCACGGAGTGTAGGGTTTGGAACGACACTGACCTGCTGAAATCAGTGCACTGAGTAAGTACAGATAGTGTACTGTGTAGAAGTGTACTCAATAAGTATGGATATTGGAACACAGCCTGAGTTTCTCAGTTAATCATCTCAGAGTTCAGGTCATTGCCTCTCATTGCCAACAAAGGTTATGTTACAAAGTATTTAGTTGAACTTTTGTTATTGACCAAATCCTATAAAAAAAAAATAAAAAAAAAATCCCATAATGTGATTTCCTGGATTTTTTTTTTTTCTCATTTTGTCTCACAGTTGAAGTGCACCTCTTAGGAAAATTACAGACTTCTCTTATGTTTACAAGTAGGTGAACGTGTTTGACTAAATACTTTCCCCCTCCCACTGTAAGTGAAGTTATAGTGACTAGTGAAAAGTACTAGTTTGGTTCTGCATGAACATCCTCTGCTCTTCTGGCTAAATAATGCATAATAATTATTTATGACTCATTTTCATTGAGGGCAATACTCACTCATTAAAAAAAACAAAACAAAATAACATTTCTTACACTTAAATAACTGACAATTCTGTTGTGGCTAACAAACAATATCATATATTCATATAAAATTAAAATAAGCAGCATATTCACATTATGGAAATATTAGCATCAGTTGCCGCATCATTAAAAAGTCATAATCCTGCTTCTATCACCGTTATCTTTTGTGTATTTCACTGCCTGTAATGTTACATTCAGTGGTTTTGTGTCACAGCTTGATGTCATCAAGGTTTTCAATCTTAATCTTACATAATAATGAAGATATTTAGCTCCTAAGGTAAAAATTTAGGGCTTTGTAACTTATTAGAAGAATTCACATTAAAGTTTTTATCAACATCCGCACATGATGTAGAAGGAGTTAGTGTTCCGGTGTTAAATGATCCGGTCGACTTTCCTTCCAGTTCATCTCCTCGGGGTCCCTCCACCTCTCCGTCTGCACACAGCATCAGTACTCCAGAGAAGAACCGCTTCCCTCGTGGCACCACCAGTCGCAGCACCTTCCACGGGGCTCAGCTCCGAGACCGCCGCAGCGCCACCTATAACGGCCCCCCAGCCTCGCCGACTCTGTCACATGACACGGGGGCTCTTGCTCAACAACGCAGAGGGACCTCCACCGGGATCATCAGCAAGATCACCTCCAAGTTTGTCCGCAGGTCAGTGGAGATAAACAGCTGAAGGTACAAGGTTTTACTTAACACTGTGTTTTTGTTTTTTACAGTTTAAAGGCAGGTCCAGACTTCAGACGACATGATGAATAAGACATGTTTGACATTTTCTGTTCTAACGTAATGACAGTTTATTCCACATTTTTCTATTTTCATGGATCTTCATCATCATGGATCAAGTATAATTTAAGCCAGGGGGAGTCAAACTTATGTTGGTGCAGGGGCCACATCCACCCCAATACAACCTGAAGTAAAAAAAATAATAACATAATAATATATAAATGAGATCAATTCCACAATTATATGTGTAATTACTATGTTTTAGTGTGAGAAAAGTTGAAATTGTATTATTAAAATGTTTACATCTACAAACTATCCTTTAAAAACACGAACAAAAAGACATTTATTAAGAAAAAAGTTTAATGTACAAATTACAAATTATTTAAAAAATACAGTTTATTCCATTATTTTGCTTCAGTTCCTTATTTTCACATGTTCATTTTAACGTACAGATCAAAGTAGATCTACAAATACACAAAATGTTTTATAACAGGTAGGATATTTGTATAATTACTTTTAATTCTCTTGAGACAATTCTGGTTGTTCATATTTTTACAAATTTTATGTAAAAGGCTAATCTGTAAGTGTAAACATTTCAATGTAATTATATATAGATTTTTTTACACTAAAACAAAGAGAAAAAAAATGTGTTTTTCATTATTTATAGGTTATTATGATAGTGTTTTATCAGTCTGACCTCAAATTATTTTAACATCTTTCATTGTTAATATCTTCAGTGTAATTTGTGTATTTCACTAATTCATCCCAGGGGCCGGATTGAACCCTTTGGGGGGCCGGTTTTGGCCCCCGGGCTGCATGTTTGACACCCCTGATTTAACCTGTTACTGATGTATGACTCAGGTGCAAAACCTGCATGTATGTGGTGGCTGCAGAAACATAAACATCACTTGAACTCAGAGTCAAGGTTTCCCTTTTTTCTTAATTTTACCCTTTTTTTATGCATATTCTCAATAATATGAATAATGATGCATTAAACCTAAATCACATACTTGCACCAAATCTTTTTCTCACCATTTTTCTGACACAGAAATTAAAGGAATAATATTGAAATTGCTTATTTACTATAATTTAAATATATTATTATATTTAATGTTATTATGAATTGGGATAGATGGATATGGGTCTTTCTCATGGTCGATACCAAAATGATTCAACATATACAAGGAGATTGCACAGATACATTGACAAGAAAAATATACATATTGGCCTCAACTTTTAATCATTAATGCAACACTTTGTTGAAATGCATTTAATCTGACAGTCAAATCAAATAGACAGTAATTAAGTAATTCAACGTTTCTTGTTATTAATCACATTGAACTGTGGGGATTTTAAATAAGTACTAATCAATAAATACGTTCTAAGAGGTGACTATATATGGAACAAAAGTAGAGCATTTTTCAACTCAGATATCATATTAATGAAGAAAAAAGTTGGATCAGTCTCCATTTATAACTGTAAAAATCACTGTTTCTGCTTTTCATCCATGTTCTTCCTCTAATCCATATTCTTAATGCTACGAATAAAGATCATAAGTGATGAAAAGTTCTATCAAATATATTAGAAAGATGTCATTTCTGACCACATGTAAGTGAAAAAGAAGCTCTCCAAAAGCCATTAAGTTTAAAGGCTGCGAAAGTGAAATATGCTGAACAACAGAAATGCAAGATTTTATAACAAAAATAAACCAGTGAGAAATGAGCATCAGCAACTATAAGATTATCAAGGCTTTGCAAGTTTACGAGTCGACACAGATTATACTGGTATTTTACTTTTTTAAACTAGGTGAATGAGTCGGATCAAGGTTCATGAATCAGCTATGACCAAATCTATCACTAAATATTAGATATAAATTGCTGGTGCTGTCAAAAGATTAATTTTCTTGATCGCATCTAATCTCAGAAATTTCATATTTCATTCAACAAAATCATTTGACAGTGTTAAAGTGTGAAATACAGTAAGCACAAATACAGGAAAAAGGAGAAATATGAGAAGCTGTCAATCAAAGCTTTCTTTGAGGCCGAAAATTTAATTAAAATATAAATATTATTAGAGCAATATTATTAGAAATAGCCCAAAGTCAGCATTCACATGTTGGTGCTATACCTGAATGACCCATCATCAATCTGTACACCATGAAATAATAGTTTTGTTTTCTCGAGATCACCGAATAATTATGCTATGATCTCGGTATAACAGTGAATTAAAAAAAAAGATTGTATGAAGTCCACTGTCGGCTTCCGTAGCATGTGGATGGTAGAAGAGTGGAAAATGCTGGCAAACTCTGATCACGATAAAAAAAATATTTGCGATCACAATTTACATTAATCTAATCGCGATTAACGCATTAATATTCCCAGCCCTAATATAAATGTTTTATGCATGTACTTGCATTGCTTTTGTTGTTCATGTTACTTCTTAAAGTATATGCTTTTATGTGTACTGTGTGCAGGAGACTTTACGGCATTTTCTTTTGTGTAAATAAGGCTTTATCCATGCGCTTCCTGCCTCCATAAAACAGACTGAATGTGTCCTTTTATCCTGCACATACACTGTGTTATCCTTTGCTGTCACTATGACAAACATAGGACCTGGCGTCCTTATCTGTGCAGGAGTCAGCTCCTTGTGTCACCTTCACGCTAGCCCATCTGGTCAACGCTCACAGCTTTTTCTCCTTCTCTCCCCGCATAGAGCTCTGTCTTTCAGGTCAACCCGGAGGTAGGAGAACAAACCGCTTGCTGCACCCCTGTCCAAAAAAAAAAAGAAAAGAAAACACTCTGTGCCCACTATGACCTTAGCCTGTGTTTCCTTAACCCCTATGTACTTGCCCACTACACTACATCCCTGCCTACTGACACCCTTGTTATGCCGTGTTCTCTCCTCCTCCTCCTCCTCCTCGTGTCCACCGCCTCCAGAACAAACCTCACGGCTCACCGGCTTCCCTCTGTTTTTACGTGCAACTAAAGCCACGGCAGCTGCTTCTCAAAGTCGCTGGCTTCCCTCTCCTTACTCTCCCCCATCTCCATGCACAACGTAAAGACACGAGATCAGGCACACTGTAAAGGCCCGAACGAAGGATTGAAAAGCACTGCATCCAGATTAGTGGGGATTAAGGAAAGGTAGCGCACACATAAGGATGATGCATTTGAACATGTGCAGGCCACCAAATGTCACTTCATTGTGTGCTGGTCCCTGATACCCAGGAGTGTGGATTCTTTCCTGGCATGATGCCTGACACCCCTCTGTGTGTCCAGTGATGGTCGGGGCGGTGATGGTAGTGGGTGGATGGGTGGGTGGGGGCCCAGTTTGGCTCTGGGGAGTAACAGTCTATTCCTGTTTATTTCAGGGTGCCTAGTGAGGGAGAGGCCAGTGCCAGGACAGAAACACCAAGGTGAGACTTTAACAGAGACAGAGTTTGCACCACTTTTCTTTCCTGTACGGTTTGTGCGGTCAGCTCCAACAAAGATGAAAAGATCAGAAGTGGCAAAGTTTAGTCTGAACCATGGATCAACATTATAACATATGAGTCACAAACATCAAACTGGCCTGTGTAGAAGAAATGCTGCCACGTCAGCATCAAACTCCATTCTTGTCTTCACAGCTATGTGACAGTATTTTTTATATTTTTTATTATTTTGCCACTGAACTTTTTTTTCTATCCAGTTGTCATCCTCAACTTGAGCTTGATGTTAGTTTTTAAAGCAGAACTGCAGTGACTCACTACTCCCTCTAGTGGTCGCCTGCTTTCACAGTGTGATGTCCACAGTACAACACAATGACATATTTGACATAACATCCACAGTCTTTATTCTTTAACACTTTAACTCCAGTGATTTAAGACATTGTCAGATATTTACATGCAAAATACTGTGCTGTACACAAAACAGAGTAGCCTGTTTAATTACACATTCTGATGCCTATTGGTGTGTGAGTGTGTGTGAATGTGAGGCTTTGTAAAGCACTTTGGGCACCATGAAGGTGTTTAAAATGCACTATATAAGTGCAGTCCATTTACCATGACAAAACAATCAAATCTAACTGAATACATATTTAAAATAAACTGTTGAAAAGGTCCTGATACCTTCTATTTATTATATTTTAAGTCTCTCCTTCATAATGTTATAGTGTCGCTGGACTATATTACTTTTGATATTAAAACTTTCTCTTCCAAACCGAGATTTATATGATCATTAATTAGACATTAAATGACTGTTGAATCTTAAAGTTGTTGGGGCAGAATGTGCTTTCTTTGCCAGATATATGATAATAAACATCAATAATCTGAATTGAGCTCATCAGTAAATTTTATTTTAAAACACACGTTATGGCTCAAAATAAAGATTTGCAAAGACTTCAATGAACATCATTAATATTCATGTTTTGTCGATGTAACAGCAAAACAAAGTATTAATCATATTTGTTTTATATATTTGGTCAAAGTCCAAAAGTACCATCAAACTACTGTAGTTTCCAGTTTACGTTACAGTTTGCATGTCATTAAAATAGTGTCTGAGATGAACCTCTGCCTCTGTCTTCCTCTTTCTGCTCCTCCTCTTCCTATCCCTTCTTCTCTTGTTCCTGCAGAAGTGCATCAGGTGACACAAAAGAGGACGGCGGTCGTGACTCCAAGCCTCGCTCACTGCGTTTCACATGGAGCATGAAGACCACCTCCTCCATGGAGCCCGCTGAGATGATGAGGGAGATCAGAAAGGTTCTGGATGCCAACAGCTGTGATTATGAGCAGCGCGAACGCTTCCTACTTTTCTGCGTCCACGGTGATGCTCGCCAGGACAACCTGGTCCAGTGGGAGATGGAGGTGTGCAAGCTGCCCCGTCTCTCTCTCAACGGTGTGCGTTTTAAGAGGATATCGGGCACGTCCATCGCCTTTAAGAATATCGCCTGCAAAATTGCCAATGAGCTCAAACTGTGACGGCAGATGGAGTCCCAGTCAGCCACTGGGTGGGTGAGCTCTGGTTATGGTCTCATCGCATCACTGGATTAGTGTTGACTTACAGGACAAAAATTCAGCACTGAACGTCCTCGCCGCACAGAATCAGGGTGGAAACGGCTGGTAACGTGCAATACTGGCCACGAATGTACTGTACAGGGTAGTGGATCAGAGAGCTGTCACAAGGTTTTTCAACTTCTGTGATGGAGAGATGGCAAAAAACAGCAAACTCCGCTTTCTTTCTTTCTTTTCTTTTCATTTCTTTTTTTCCCCCTTAATTTCTTCCTCCGTCCGTCCGTCTGTCCGGCCGGCCCTCTGTCTCTCTCATCAGTCCGCTGCTCCTCGTCATAGGACACATTCATATATCATGCAGTATGCAACTGAAAAGACCATCCTGCAATAATGTTTTCAGTCTGTTTTTCTAAACGCCTATTTGGAGATCCTCGCTGAATAACCATTAAAATTACTGAACGCTAAAATAGCCGCTTTTCCACCTGTGTTAAGTCAGTATATAGATCAGGCTGGAGCCCATACTAAAACTATGTAAAAAGAGAATTGTACTGTATGCATAACATCTGCAGGTACTGTATTGTATATTGATTTTGAGTTCTGTACAGAATTTAACTGTCAATACTGTCTTTTTTCATGGGATTTGAATTCTTTTCCTAATATAATTGATGTCTCTTAGAGCATTATCCTTTTGGTCTGTGAGTTTTTTTAATTCTTTTTTTTTTTTTTTTTAAGAGCCACCATATGAAAATAGTGTTTTTAATTTTATTTAAAAGAGCACTAAATTATTTTGTGAAACATTGAGGGAAGCACTCCCTTGCCTTTTATGTTCTATTTTCTTTGCCTACAGAAAAAAAAACACTAAGTTGCACCACATAGACATTAGTAGTAACTTCAGTTGAAACTGAAAATGTGTTCACTTTATTTTCTCTGAGCAGCGGGGAGGCGGTTTGGAGATCCTGCTGCAATTGCACAAGTTTTCCAGGGTGATGTGTATGAACATGAGAGTATGCACCTGTATTTCTTTCATGTTAGTTTGGTACTCCTCAATTACAAAACCAAGCAGGGGTTAAATTGGTTTCCTTTAGGAAGCAGAGGACAACAGGTCTGGATCCAAATGACTGAGAAGATGCATGAGAAGTCAATCACCTCGGAAGAAGCCCTTTGTCTCTCGCAGAGCTTTTCTAAAGAGACTGATTTAGTCCTGCCACCAGTGTGATTGTGCAGGTACTTGTGTATCTCCTTGCTTGTGTTTTTTTTTTTTTTTTTTTTTTTTTTTTTCAGCCGATTTTATTGTATTTATTCCATTACATTGTAATGTGCTGCTTTGTAGAATTGAGGCGTGCACTCTGTTGGAGAAAATAAAAGGATTTTATTTGTTTGTATTTATTTTTATTTTATTTGCTCATGTCTGAATTTCCCTTAAGCAGTGAATTGTCAACATTTCACACTGAAAGCAACGTCTACTCAGATGAGATGGAAGAATTAATGATGTAAACTTTTATTGACTCTAATGTGGTATTAGTCGTTAACTTCTATTATGATAACTTCTAGTCATGACACAGTTGTAATTTGCATACATGTTAGTCAAAAGGTAGAGCATTACGAGCAAATGTCCTCACTTTTTCCATTTCATTTCCCTAAAATGTGTGAAAATAGTTCCAAGAGTGCCCAAAATGTTTTTCATACCCATTATGAAAAACAGTTTCTCAATACTTAAAACATCATACAAACCATTAACGATAAAAATGTAAGTTGCAAGGATATATCTATATATAGGTAAGTTCTCACACAACATTTTCGGTCATATCTTCAAATTATAAACATAATTGTCAAATGACTTTGAGCTCCTTAACAAATATGTATCTGACATGGTCCCTCTGAAACTTACAAAAGCATCATTTACAAATCAGTAAGCGCATTAAGTGGAGAGACAGAAAAATGTAAACATTTCCATTTGGCAGATTTGTTCAGTTAAACAGGTTAAAAAGTACCATTTCATTATTACTCTTAGTACATAAATATATGAGATTACAAATGTATAAATATCATCGAGTCGCATAAATGGGTAAACACAAATAAAACCCCTACTGGCCGGTGTGAGATGTAATGGATTAATGAGCATAGATGTTGCGTCTTCGGGATGGGACGGCTTGTGTGACGCCTTGGTCATGCATTAATGTCTGTCTAATCCTAACTTGAGATGCATGCATTGAACTCGGCATGCATCTCAGCCAGTCGACCATACCGACATGGCGGCCATTTTCCTCCGATTTTACGCTCAGGGTGGGAAGCACAACTAAAGGTAATGTCACGCTACTATGTTTAAGGCAAATAAAAACAACACTTCATAGATTACTATAATTTCCAACCGTATGTGTCCACGCGTTTCAAGTGATAGCTGTTAACCTGTTTAGTATGTAATATTTTAGTTAGTAATATTGGCTAAATCTACCTTAAGTCATTATATTTCGTTCAATATTCCTGACTGACCATCTCTGATTTGTTTCGTCCATTTCTTCTACTTTTAAAATCAGCATCACAACCCATTTCCAAAGACCCAATATCTCAAAAATGTTGGATGGCGTTTACGGGGACTAACATTATCTTCGGAAAACTATGAAGCAAATCTGAGATGGCCTCACATAGACTGGAACTGTTACATGATATGGTAGGAAAAGTAAAATATTTCTGAAATACCTGTGTCTTGTTTTTCACCTAACATTCTTTTTGATATATTTGAAGGGCAAAAGACACTGAAACTCAATTATATCCTGTGTGTTATATACCTAGTACCATTCAACTCTATTAGACTGTAATGTAATGTTAGCAAGGAAGGATGGATGCTAACATTAACTGTAGTGTAATGGTGTCAGGTATGTTTTTGCTTATAAATATGGTCTGATGTCCATATTTTAATGATTCATTGTGGTTTCAGTTGCTTAACAATGGGGAAACGATAATTTGTCTGATTTTCTACCTTCGTACAAGCGGAACACAGCAATATCTATTACTGCATGTCTGTGGAACTGGGTCGACTCAACTTGTGTACCAGGTACTATTCCACTGACTTTAATTAAAATGCAAATCTGATTCACTGTGGTGACCCCTAAAGAGAAAATCCGAAAGAAAAATGACTACGGTTTTGTTTTTCGGGCTGTCATCATGGATTAGCCTACCAGTATATTTACTGTAAACTTCTGAAATTTGTTTTTTTTAAAATTGTGTACATTGAGGACGCAGTGATGCAGAGCCAACTCTTTGACCAATCTGAGGTCTGAAGTGTTTGCACGTGACATTTTAACATCTCTTCACCTGTTTTGGAACCTTGGCCGAGCAGATACTAAAAAAAGTTGTACCAGATTCATTTACGTAATGGAAACGCAAAAAAAGTCGAGTCGAGTCGAAGTGGTACCACGAGGTGTAAACGGGGTATATGACACCCTACATCTGAGCTTCCAGCCAGAGCATGATGTCGGCAGAAAATGGCCACTGTGGGAACATGGTCAGTGACATTTGTCTGAGGTGCATGTAGCTCTTCACATTTTACACGTTTCATGCACTGATTTCAAAAAGAATAATGCCTGCCATTCTCAAGTTAGGATCAACTGATAATCCTGTCCAGTGTTGTTCAGCATTGTAAACTGCTGCAACAGCCAACTTCAGACACAGTAACCAGTCACATAACCAATCAGTCAGAAAGAAAAAGAAAAATCAGTCGTTCAGTTGCTCAGATCGATCACCAGGTGCTCGTAGATCTGAGTTTTTCCTTTGAAACTAGAGGCCAGCAAAAACTGACGGTTGTCTATAGAGACCGGAGAGAAAGCCCTCGGTGCTTGGATGTTCAGCTCCTGGAAGTGGACAAACTCGCCCTTTTTGGTATCCCAGCGATACACCTGCGTGAAAGAGTAATCGCTACCCAGGATGGCGTACTGCCAGTTGCCCACGGCGAAGGGCTGGAACACCATGGATCCACGAGAGGGCATGGTCTGCAATTCTCGGAAGAGGGCCCCATCCCAGCGCATGACTTTGGAGTCGCCTATGAAGCGGGTCAGACAGATGAAGAGCTCAGATTTGACCTGGAAGTGCTTGACGGCGTAGACGTCCTCCATCTCTGGGATGTCGGTGCGTCTGTCGAACAGCTTGGTGCCTTTGTTCCACTGGTAGATGACTGGCCTCTGGGAGCTGCTGGACAGGATCAGGTGAGGTTTGGAGGAGATCTCCATGTACTCCACATCTGTGTCCCGATACCACGGGTGGAGTGACTGGTGTGAGTAGAAACCATTTCCGTTCCATTTATAGATGGTGGTGGAACCGGCTTTGGAGCTGTCTGCGATGACAAAAAAGGACTCTCCATCTATGCGGAACGTCTCAACGTCATTTGGTTTGCGGATTTTAAGGATGTCAATGCCTTGGAGTTTGATGAATTTGTTGGCAGAGGTGTCACGCTTATAGATGTGTGAACCACCGAACAACTGAGCCACAATTATAAAGAGCTGACTGTCAATCACCAGGGGTTTACAGATCACTGTGGATGTACCTGGTGGGAAATAAACAGAGGAGAGCAGTGATGAGGTTGCATTTTTTTCTGGGTTTGTGTCTCCATCTAGTGGTTCTTCTCCCAAACTCATACTTGTCTTACAGATTACGGTCAATATCTAGGGAAAAGACCACAAGAAAGTTCCAGACCTGAACCCTACTTAAAAAATTGGATTGTGGTCAGGAGGAACTTCAATCAAAAACTATAACACAATACTGAACCGCTTACATTTTTCCAGTAGAATTAAAAAACAGTAGTGGGGATGCTTTCATGCTAAACTGCAATTACTGCAAAAAAAACCCTGAGGATTAACTTCAGACTTCAAACATTAGTATTGGGTTGGTGTAAATAGCAATACTTTGGAATTTGGAATACATGCTGTCTGTATCTTTTAAAATAAATCAAAATGCTAATTTTCCTCAAGCGTATACCTTTAAATCCTAAAAATCTGATGTTTTTTTCCTGGTGCTGCTGTATTTACAATATCATTACTTACTGTCAATGTCATCGAAGTTTCTGAAGACCATCTCAACATGATCCCACTCCAGGAAGCTACATTTCCCAATGAAAGGTTGTGCAAACACCACATACTGGTCACTCCCAAAGGGAAATGCTTCCACTGATATGGATTCAAACTTGAGGGATTGGTAAGAGGCAAACTCTGCAAGAAAAAGACAGAAACATGGGTTTGTTTTAAATTAAACATCTATTAAAACAAAGAAGTGGGGAAGGTTTTCTGACTCCACTGTAATTCAACCTATGTCAGAAGCGTCTGAAAAACACAAGTACAAATGCATGATTCATGATAACTAAATGAGGAATAATGCCATGACCAGATCTGTAGCGTTATGAGATTATTTCTTACTTGCCCATTGTTTAAACTTTATAGCATATAATAATAGATCTGTGCATTTGATCATTCTCTATTAAATCAAATTACCTGTTCTGATATTACGCAGTGACCACTAAGTGTCTTTACAATATAGAAAGTTCATTATGAAAGCAGTGGACGTTAATCAGATTTGTTCCTTGTACTCAGCGGTGATTAGAGTTGTAATGGTTGGTGTGGGATCATGTTCAGCCGAATCATTCGTCCATTTTTCAATGAGATCAATTACTGCAAATGTTTATCTAATCCAATCCAAACTTATTTGTAAAACACTTAAGTGGACCAAAGTGCTGTACAGAAAAAATAAATAAAAACCAAATAACATAGTAAAATACAAGAATAGATTATAACCATAAAAACTGTACAATTAAAAACAACAAAAAATAACAATAATAAACCAATACCAAACTAGAATGACGCCAAGTGCAACCCCCCCACCACCACCACCATAAATATTAGTCCCTCATTTAGTTGGGCAGCATTTTTAGATTCTTAAGTCCATGGACTATATGAGGAAAGCATGCTTTGCCATCTGGTGGACATTTGTTATTATTACCACAGCAACACCAGAATCCTTTAAAAAATTTCTGGATCCAGACAATGATCCGGATCACCTCCAAAATTTAATCATCTGTTCTTTGTCTCAGAGCAAACATTTCCTGAAAATTTCATTAGGTTTGGTCAATAATTAACTGAGATACTGAGAAACTAAATTTTTGGCCCCATTG
>JAPSES010000097.1:8936093-8947221 GCA_029822895.1 Maxillicosta whitleyi | reverse complement strand
ACACACTTGTGGATTTTATAATTAAATATCATACTAAACAAACTTTTAGAATGAACTATTAATACCCACGTGGGAGCCACCCGTGAGTTTGTTGACAAACACTATATTTGTATTAGTCATTTCTTTTGTAAAGTGTACATAATCCATGGTTATACTTTTCTAAATGTCTGATACCCCTGATTTGCCTCTTACTTATTTTAATCATTTAGACATGTTGTGCAGCAGACATTTTCCAATCAGTTATTATTATTATTTTTTAATTCTTGTTAAACTGTTTTTAACAGAAGCCATTTTCCAATGCAATGAATAAAGACTCTTTATCTTAAAGTAAGATGAAAGAAATGTCATTATTCAAAGTCATTGTTTCAATAAACTAACACAATGACTTACAGGATATTTTTAACGCAGTGATGAAAATTTGCTTCCATAATTGTTGACTCAAAATTCTTACCCGTGTGTTACTGTGATCAGTATCCCATGGACAAAAACAAAGGTTTGAAGATCCCTGTTCAGCTGAGGGTCAACATGTGGCTCGGCCTATCAACCCACGAGAAGAAGTTCAACAGCTTCTCAGAGGGAAACTTCAGTGTTTACGCTGAAATGGTACAGTAGCTACACAACAAACATCCGTTTTTTTAACTGGATATATTCAAGGCTTCTGGCAATTCACTGATCTGAACAAGTCTTATTAAAAAAAACTCCCATCTACTCTACGCAGTATGAAAACCAAGCTCAAGTGTTTGGGAAGTGGGGGACCACTGGGTTGGTCGGCCGTCATAAATTCTCAGATGTGACTGGGAAGGTGAAACTCAAACAGGAGCGCTTCCTGCCACCGCGGAGCTGGGAGTGGGATGAAGACTGGTTTGTTGATCCTGAGCGATGGTACGTTTACACTGCAAAAAAAAAAAAAAAAAAAAACATTCCAAGAAAGTAAAAAAAAAAAGTTGTTTGTAATAATCCCCTTTTAAGAAAATATCAGTAACTTATATTATTGTGGCGAGTGTTGAATGTATTAACCAGTAATTTGCACAACAACTGCCTGTGTTATATCCTAGCAGAGAACAAGACTATTTGCCTATTTTTGCTTTTTGTAACTAGCACATCATTTATTATTATTATTATTATTATGTCATCTTTTATTGTTTAAGTATTCTACTTTTAACAAAACTAACCAAGTTTAATTTTCTCACCCCAGTTATAGATTCTGTAGATGTGTCTCTGTGCACTCAGTATTCTCTTATATTATTATGATTTTCCGTGCGTTCTTCCAAGTTAACGCATGATTGTCTTGCTTAACACTTCCGTGGTCCTTACGTTTCTCTTACTTCGTAAGTACGATTTCTGAAAACGTACGCTTCACTTGCAATTCACGTCCAATTCTCCCACTCATTGTGAGCGACAGAAGTACAGATCTTACATGGTCCTTACTTCTTCCTACTTCCAAAAAGGCGTACAGACCACTTGCGTGATTCACTTTTTGAGCAAGACACGCCCACTCATTAAGTACTTACTACATACTTTAATTTTCACCCTGTGACAACTCCACGCCTGACAGGAACTCAGAGTCCGCACGATCTCTAAACACGCACGGCGAGATGTAAGAGAAGCTTTAGTAACAGAGTTGTGATAAAGGTTGGATCATGATTTCGGAACACTATGTAAAAGGAATACACCTCATTCCACAACCAAGGTGTGACGGTTGGATGATAGTGACCTCTGGCGTGGGAGAGACAGCGGGCGCATATGGAGCCACGTGCATGTTTCTGCCGCTAGGTGCCGTTTTCACCACAGGGCACAAAGCTGGGCACGGCGGCCGTGAAGCAGAATCCATGCCAGTGCCTCCATATGCAGGGATTTAAAAAATAAGCATTACGTCACCGCCCCTTTGATTCCGGAATGCAGTATAAAAGTCCCGTCTGTCTCACCTCAGTTACTCCTTTGGTTTGACTGTAGAAATCAGTCAATGGCGGAAAGAAGGCGGGATCACCATCTTGCCTTTTTTCCAGGATCTCTATGTAAAAGTGGTTTCTGACTCTCACTACAAGTGTTTTTGTAAAGTAAAAGAAATCCCCCAGTACCAGTATAAACCCATTCACCCAGTCCTACGTGACAAATGGCTTGTGCAGGTTCAAGTGCACACATCCTGTTCATCTGGACATGTTTCAATAACATATAATTTTTAAAAAAAAACCCAAAAAACAGGACATACAGTACAAACAGTGTACATACAATGGTGTAAAAAAAATTATGAATCCTAGTATGTATTATTTAGAGTAAGAAATCCCTTCAAAACTATTTCAGTTGGACTAAATCTAAAGGAATCTCAGTGTTTTCTTTAAGGAGGTCCTCCTGTCCCCCCCCCTTAGTGCCTCTGAAATGTGAAGTGCTTACATTCTCTTACTGAGGAAATCATCTTAGCTCTCAGAAGCCTGTCTTCCTGATCCAATTGCTATGTTTATCGTGGTCCTACATAGCTCCTGCCTGAGTCACAGCTTTCCCCTCTTTCTCCCGTGTGCTGTGCTGTTTTCTGCAGCCTGCTGACAGAGGCTGATGCAGGCCACACAGAGTTCACAGACGAAGTTTTTCAGAATGAAACACGTTTTCCTGGTGGGGAGTGGAAACTTGCTGCAGAGCCCTACACGGACGTGGTATGAAATACTAATACACTCATGCACAGATAAACACTGACCTATTGATACAAACACTATTTGGAATATTTTAATAACAAACCAAACTACGTCTACTGTGATATATTGTTTAAGTCAGGACTACGGTCAATTACTGATCACAATTGCCTTTTTAATTCACTTAAGGGATAGTGTATTTCATCCCTGTCACAACTGAACACAGAACCCAGGTGCAGAAATTGAACCAAGAAAGCAGTTTCAATTAATCAACAGTTTATTGAGAATACAGATGTATATTCTCAGGAAAATCCAAACTTGTTGGTCAGTGGTGTGGTCCAAGGTCTGTGATCCGGGAAATCAATCAATGTCCGATTGGGAAAAGGCAGGATCTGGTCGGGGGACAAAAAAGGTCAAAATCCAAAAAGGCGACAGTACAAAAGGGGACAGGCACAGGACAGAGTACCGTGTTCAGACGGGGTTTCAATATCCAGGCGTTCAATCTGAAGGCAGAGGTACAGGCAGGGGTCAGGCTGAGAGCTTGAGGGTCCAGAACAAAACAGATCATACATGTAAAGACAAAACAAGGTAACACGCTGCAGAAGGAAATACAGCGAACAGGAAGTAAAGATGCAGACAGCACACAGGAGGGAAACTACCAAAATAAAACAGGAAGCTACAAAACACTAAAGACTAAGACAAACATGACGATCCCCATCATCAGTGTAGTACATCCACACTGACTTACCCCCGACAGTGTCCTGTGAGCCCAGTTCTGTTTCAGTTTTGGTCAAAACGAAAGTAGTTCCGGCAAGTTTTGCAGGGTCACTAAAATAAAACGTTTTTCTTCTAAAAACAGCATGTGTTCAAAAGAGTAACTTATTTGCATCACAAACCAATTTCCACAAAAAGGTCACACCTCCTAATCCCTTGGTCCTACTTTCTCTTATTTCCTATCAGTGCGCTGTCATGCTGCTGACTGCTGCGCACTAGGCAACAACTTTTTTCAGCAGTGAAACAGGTAGACTAGTGTCATCTTGCGACAGTGCGGAAGGATACGAAGAGAGAGAAAGTAGGGCCAAGTGATTATAATGTGTGAAGTGTTTGAAATAAATAAATAGATGAATAAAAAGTAAAATGACAATAAATTAAAGTAAAGATAATAAATTCCAAACACAGAAGTTCAGTATTTTGTGATATTGACTCTTTCAGCTGTAATCATTCTTAGTAGTTCTGAGTCTAGAGCTCAGGTCACTGTTCTCTTTTCTCTGTCCCTAAAAGACACAGTGGCTCCAGACCAAGGCTGGATCTCCTTCTTACTCCTTTTGGACTGTACATACTGTATATGTATCAGTCACCGTGTTTGTGTTTGACAAATAATTGGCAAATAATCAACTTGTAGGTGCATTTACACTATTAAACCAGTTATGGAGAGACATCCTCCATCCTCCATCTTGGATCAGTGACTTATGATATTTCTTCATCAGGGAGGAGTGTATTTATAACTGAATTCATCACTTCATTATATTGTGCAATATGTTTCTTATCATCTAGTTCCAGTGAATGTACCCATGAGTGTTCCTCAACACTGAAAAATAGAATTATATGGTCATATTACCATAGCTATGGAAACCTAATAAGTCTGTAAAAATGATCATGATAATGGATGGATGGATGGATGGATGGAAGGAAGGAAGGAAGGAAGAAAGAAAGGAAGGAAGGAAGAAAGGAAGGGAAGAAAAAAAAAACACTTTGAATTGTCCTGTGCATGAAATGTTTTATACAAATAAACTTACCTTCCCATTGCAAAAATAACAGTGAGTTGTTTTTTGTAGAATGGAGAAAAAGCTCTGAGTCCAGCAGAGTTTGAATGTCCGTCTGGATGGAAATGGGAAGACGAGTGGAGCTTTGACAGCAACAGGGCAGTGGATGAAAAAGGTAACTGGCTTGTCCAATGGAAAAAAAAAAAAATCAAATATAAACATTGTGTGTCCGACTCATTTTGTGTCCATATCTGTGTGACCGGATACCAGGTTGGGAATATGGACTAACTATTCCTCCTGACGATAAACCCAAATCCTGGGTCGCGGCAGAAAAAATGTACCATGTCCATCGGCGGAAGAGACTCATAAGACCGAGAAGGAAGATATCTGATAAAGTGGCCACTCTTGAGGTAAGAAGGAGAGGTTTCCATGTAATAATAATAAACTTTATTTGCATAGCACCTTTCATGCAAAAACTGTAGCCCAAAGTGCTTCACATTGATTAAAAATTCAAATACAATTTTAAGACAGGTTGAAATAAAAAATTAATAAGAAATACATTATGTATGTAAGACAAAGGCCCAGTCCCATTTCTCCCCCCTTAAAATTTCCACTTGGTATTAAGTGCCCTCAAAATTTGGTTCACTCGCCAAGGGGAAATAATTCCCTATGAAGTGGGACACCACTCATGAAGGGGATGTAACTAAAGTCCTGACGTCACTTCCCTTCGACTACGAGATGTGGAGAGAAGAAACTGGGTGAATAGAAGACGTATTCGGCGACTTCTCCACATTGCAGTCTTGTCTGAGTAATATATCCAGACATTTTTTCAAAATGTCAACACTCATTTTCCAAATTATACTTACAACAAAATTGCTCTTCTCCAGCTCCGGATGCCATTATTATTGAGAAAAAAATCAGCCATCTCACTGAGTTCGCGGTGGATCTTGGGTAATTTCATCTTCCACTACAAACGAAGTCCGCAACCTAACCTCCCTACATTTTGAGGGTCGATTTTAAGGGAAAAAATCCACTTGCCCTTGTTCGCTACAGTAATGGGACACCCTATCACTAAATGTGAAAGGGGAAAATCTAGGGTTAGGGGAGGTAATGGGACGCAGCCAAAGAATATAGCAGAAGTATAATTTATTATTCTTTTTTTTTTCTTCTACAGAGAAAAGACCCAGGAGAAGGATGGGAATACTCTTCCCTGATTGGCTGGAAATTTCACAGGAAGGAACGCTCTTCTGATACGTTCCGTCGCCGCCGCTGGAGAAGAAAAATGGTCCCTTCAGACTGCATCGGCGCCTCTGCCATCTTCAAACTAGAGGGGGCATTAGTGAGTCCCACTTCGTTAAATCAGCTGAGCAGTTACTGAAGCCGTAGTCATGGCAAAATGTCATTATTCCATCTGAGTCATATCCTGTCATTATTTTTCCTACATGTGTTAGATCCTATCAGATGATGGAAACTATGCGTGGAAGTTTGGTTTTTTTTTTAGTTCTGCACTTTTTTGTTTTTTATCAAATTATCTTGCGCTTGGCTCTTTGTTCTTTCTTGTTAACAGGGGGTTGATGTGGATGAGAAAGCCAGTAAAACCGATTCAGCCAAATTATTTGGTGCCAACACACCCACTGTTTCCTGCCACTTCAGCCGTAAGTTATTGGGCCAGATAAAGCACATTCCTAATACTGATTAAAGCATACATCCTGACTAGAACAAGAAGAAGATAACGTTAGTCATAACATCAGTCAAATACCAGATGATATGCAGGATATACCTAATCAGCTTTGTAAGCTGCATTGTTCTGTGGGACTGTGATGTGTTTTTACTGCTGATGCACAATGTTGATAAAATGCCTCTGCCTTCAGGGTCGCACCTTTACCATCTGAGAGTGTACATTTATCAAGCAAGGAACCTCTGTGCCATGGACAAAGACAGCTTTTCAGGTAAAATGTCAACTTAACCCTGCAGTCATGGAATATCATTTTATTCGAGTCATGCACAAACAGATTTCGGGTTTTTATGCTGTTGAATTTACATTCCACAACAACTCTGAGGCAAATGTTGTGCATTTTACTCCCACTACATTTTCCTGACAGCTTTACCAAATTTTCAGCCCCTTCTGCCACAGTTAAGAACTCAGTGAAAATCTCTAAATGTGTTTGTGATAAACTGAAAGATTCTTCATGGTTTGAGAAATATTTCCTATATCATAAGCTATATACGGTCTTTAAATATGATCTCAGATTAGCTGGGAAATGTCCCAAAACTGGGAAAAGGCCTCTTTTTCTAAACTTTACAAGATAAACATTAATAGTAGTAGTGAAATGGATCCAAAAACATCATGTACGTGAGTAAAACACTGACAGAGACCAGTATTCTTCACAATGACTTTGTAACTTTATATACTATATATGTTGTTGAAATGCAATATAGCGGCTGTGTAGCTCAGTGGTTAACGCCACTGACTTTGGTGAGGAAGGTAGCCGGTTTGAGACCCAGGTGATCCCGTGAGAAAGGTTCTTTACGCTATAAATCCACATAGCCATTGTGCCGATTCCAAGCCTGGTTGTGTCAGGAAGGGCATCTGATGTAAAAACCTCTGCCGAATAAACATGTCAGGGTAATTCAATGTGGTGACCCCGAAAGGGAAAAAGATGAAATAAATCATTATTGTATGTTGTTGAAAATAAATACTCTAGTGTTGAATGCATGACTTCTCATGACTTCTGATTACTTCTTCCCCTATCCTTCTCTCCTCCTCAGATCCATATGCACATGTGTCCTTCCTGCACGTGAGCAAGACCACTGAGATCATCAGAACCACTTTGAACCCCACATGGGATCAAACTCTGATCTTTGAGAACATTGAAATCTATGGAGACCCCCAGACCATTGCCCACAACCCCCCTGATGTGGTGATGGAGCTGTATGACAGTGATCAAGTTGTATGTAACGTATTTAAACTCAGATATTTGTGGGACAAAAAAGATCTATTCCAGTTTGGAATCAAAGAACAACTGGGGTAAAAGGTCTGTGTCTTTGTGTGCTGCTGTGCTTTACCCCCACCAGGGTAAAGATGAGCCCATGGGTCGCTGCACATGCCCCCCAGTGGTTAAACTGAACCCAAGTGTAGCCCTCAGCCCCAAGCTGCTGTGGTTCCCAGTAACCAAAAAAGGACGCAGTAGTGGGGAGATACTGGCTGCTGCTGAACTTCTGCTGAAGGTCAAGGTAAAGAAACAATTTCAGGTTACATTTGAAATATTTACATGATTATTACTGTTATTCCATTAAAGTTAATAAGCAATATAACTATCTGAATGACAATATAACGGGTACATTTGATTACTTTTCTAACAGGTGGTTTAAAGTGATTTAATTTTCAAACTTGGAAGTCCATAAACATATTGAGAAGAGGCAGAATAACTTTGTTGATATTATTGTATTGACAGAATTTGCTGTTTGACAACACGGCCACCCTCCTTTGTTGTGGTTGTGAGCCAGGTTATGGCTCCACCAAAGCGACGAGACTAGATTAAACAAAAAACAGCTAACCTTGAGACGTTTTTATAGGGCATTTACATATGCATTGTTCTGACAATACAACACATATTACATTAACCAACATTAGACTTCCCCATAATACACTATGTGCAACTGATATACATTGATGTACATGATACACACATGGGGGGTGAGTTGGTGGGGTTCCTTTGGGCCTTATTGCAGTCAAGGCATGGTCCTAGTGTGGTCCAGTTCAGGCTGGGAATGGTGAAAGAGAGTGAAAATTCTGTTCTGCAATACCATAAATCAACCCCAGAGAATCAACACTAATCATTGTGCCAATAACAGAGAGCCTAGGGCATCATATGTGACCCAGAAACGGCACAGAGAACCAGCCAAAATCAATAGTCTGTCTAGAGGGAGTACAGAGACTGCTCCTGGTAAACCATCCCACACTAGGTGTTGCACTAACGTGTCCCGTTGACTTCTCTGAATGCTGTTGTTTGGAAATTGTCCAAAAATAGAAAGTCATGCATGATCAAAAAATACAAAACAACTGCTTTTACAGGGAATGAATCTCTTCGCAATCCACGGCTTTGATTACTGACATATTTAATTCCATATTTTTGCAATTAATCTAACAGATTAAAAAGATGTATAGGGGAGTAAATTCAAAATGTCATACATTTTTAAATTTTTTAATTAATTAATTTTTTTTTATTTAAAAGCCTTCGTATCAATTCCTATAGAAAGACTATTATCAATCTGATCATTTTCAACTGTTGAACCAACTTTTGGCGACGACAGTGCACTAAATTCGCAGATTGGAACTTCACGCGTTTGTTTTGATCGAGCACCTCACGGAAATTGCCAAGTATTCATCGTGACCTAGTTTTTTAGATTTGCCCCTTAATTTAAACGCGAGCAGCTCCTCTTGCTTTTTCTTGTGCAATTTTGTTGTGTGTTTCTTAACTGATGATGACAAAAAACTTTTTTTTTTTTTTTTACACTTTTTCGATTCCCCGGCCTCCGCCATGCTGGATGATCTGCTGTTGTTTTGGCCGGTCCGAAGTCACGTGACCTCAGGTGGAAAAAAAACGGTCCATCCAGAAAATGTAAACATTGCAATTTTGAGGGGTCAGAGGGCGAAGGGCGATGTAACCATTAGTGACGACCTGTAGGTGTAAAATAGAGCCCCGTGGCTGTGGTTTATAAGCAGTGTACTGAGACAGGTTTCATTTTGAATTTACTACCTTATGCATCTCTTTAACATTTATTTTTGCATTTAAATACACTACACTGTTACATGTCAGTAGGTAGATCCAACATTGCCTGTAACTCTGTTTGTTAAGGAGATCACGCTGTGCTTTGCCTTCCAGGTAGATGACGAGGATCTGCCCCTAGTCCCACCACGGCGAGGAGACACGCTCTACATGGTTCCACAGGGGATCAGGCCTGTGGTGCAGCTTACTGCTATTGAGGTACATAGTGAAACTGTCTTGATGCATGATCAGACAAGACCAGCCCAACCCTGATATCACTGTTGTGCTTACATTTTTTTCACCTACTTTTGCCTTTTGCTTTGTAATTGTCTCGTACCAAAACATTCGTACTGTCAGTTTGCACTGTCTGGTTTGTCTTGTATATGTTTATGCCTTTGGATCATCCTAGGTCTTGACCTGGGGCTTACGGAACATGAAGTCCTACCAGCTGGCCACAGTTTCCTCGCCTAGTTTGATTGTGGAATGCGGTGGTGAAGTTGTTCAGACCGCTCTCATCAAGAACTTCAAAAAGAACCCCAACTTTCCTGGATCTGTGCTGATGCTCAAAGTGGTACTGACTCTGTAGAACATGTTCACACAGTGATCCTGCTCGTACATTCACATATTTAAGTCATCATTCATGTCTTTCATGCCATCTTTTAATGGATACTGTTGTTGTAGCTCCTGCCCAAAGAGGAGATGTACACCCCTCCCATTGTGCTGAAGGTAATCGACCATCGACCCTTCGGTAGGAAGCCTGTGGTAGGTCAGTGCACCATTGACTGCTTGGAGGAATTCCGCTGCGATCCGTATCGTGTCAACGCTCAGGTCATGTCTGCTCGAGGTAATCCTGCATTTTTTTTTTTCATTCAGACACATCCAGCTACTTTAATAGGGATTTCTTCTAACCTTCACTTACCTTTTCAGTGGCAATGATAGCTGCTTCCCAGGGAGACGTTATCATAGACATTGAAGGAAGAGCCATTGTCAAAACTGAGGTAAAGGATAAAGTGATCGGATGCTTTTATTTTGTTCAGTATCTTCATTTTATAGATATGAGATGAGAAATAGGAGATAAACTAAAAAAAAAAAAAAACATATTTGTTTTACTTTTTAGTCTCTTTTTAACCTGTAGCCCTTTGAGATGTTTTGATGTAAAGGGCAATATAAATAAAATGCATTATTATTTTTATTATGAACTCACTGTATTTGCTTCTTACTTTGCAGCTTCAAGCAGAAAAGGTAAGATGTGTCTCTTTTCACACAGATAAGTACATATTATTAAAAAAAAAAAAAAAAAAAGAAAGAAAAAGAGCCTTAAACATTCCAAATGTGTAGGAGGAGGAAGCAGTGGACTGGTGGAGTAAGTTCTTCGCCTCTGTTGGACAACAGGAGAAGTGTGGGCCTTACCTCAAAAAAGGATACGACACTTTGCAGGTATGAACATGTTATCAGATGTTTCCAAAACAACCTCTGATTCACTCTGTTCCAGTGTTTGTGCTGTTTTTCACAATGTGCTGCCTAGCCTATGACAACGGTAACATTAACTGAAAACTGCAAATTCCTCCTTTTGTTTTTATTTATTTATTTTGTATTTGTCTCAAACTTTGAAGTAAAAAAGAAAAAAACAACAACTACAACACTATTAAAATCCAGAATATAATAATAATATAATAATCACATATGCACCCATCTATGGTCATTAATCACAGAAAAAGTAACGAAATACAATAAATGTAACATAAGTTTACATATGAATCAACTCATGAACACAGTTTGAGAAGGAACAGAAAGAATGAAGGGCTTATCTAGTCCTGCCCAGTTCCTTCGTCGGCTATTTATCACATTAGTGTGCTGTGAGAAGTCATCAGGTGTGCCGTGGAAAATGATTCCGATTCTATGTTCAGAAGGTTCTATGTTCAGAAGTGCAGTAATATATCAATTTTGTAGTGATATCAAGATTGCGAAATCA
>JAPSES010000097.1:8925826-8935993 GCA_029822895.1 Maxillicosta whitleyi | reverse complement strand
TAGAAAGTACAGATAACTGCCACAAAATGTACTGAAGTAAAAGTAAAAGTATGCATTATTATTTTTACTTAAGTAAAATACAAAAAAAAAAAAAAAACGACTTAAATACAGTAACAAAGTAAAAATACTTCTTTACATTCCACCACTGTGTATGTTCATGCAGATGCTGTGAGTAAATAGTTTTGATGTTTTCATTAGTTCAGTATTAGTTTTTCTCATTTTTCAGGTTGATTTTTGTTACTTTTACAAGTGCATAAACAGCTTTTTAAATTTATTTTTTGGTTCATATTTAATGTTATTTGTTTTATTTTGGAAAAGACTTCATTTATAAATGCTGAGAATAGCAGGATAAAAGAATGATTTCATTTTAGCCGTTTCAGTTGCATCGTTTATTGTAGTTTTTAGTTTTGTTTTCAGGTTTGTTTGTTATGGTTATTATTTTTCTTGTGAAAATAACCTGTAAATCACACATCTTTAGTAAAGCTTAGTTATCTCAGACAGCATCAGGGAGGATTAGCTTCTTACCGAAAAAACAGTACCAGTTCACAGCTACGATTAATGGGCTCATATTTCGTTAAACCCACTTTTATATATTTTATATATTTATATTATTAGTCTGTGGTTCATTTATTTGTGCATTTTAGACCCTAATAGTTCAAAAAGTCTGAATTTGAACCCTGCAGGTGTTGCAAAGGTATCTTTATATTAATTTTGGGGGAAAATCATGTGGATTTCAACAACCTGTTTCAATTCCAGCTTAATTTGTTACATTTTTAACTAATTTGCACATATAAGGTCTCATATAAGGAACATTTCTATGAATACTGTACACCACAATAGTTTGTCAGCAGCAGTGGTTGTAGTAAAAACTGAAAATATGTCCAAAGTTCAAGCAGATTACCTAAAATGTTCAGTTGTTGGTTGGAAAGGACAGAGCAGCACAACCAACAACCTGGAGGGGGCGGGGCTTAAAGTGGCTCATGTGCATTTAAAGGGCCAGTGCTCAAAATGACCTTTCTGGTGTCATTACTGAGAAATAGTGTTGAAGATGGACCTGTGGAGTTGAATTAATAAAGAATTCAAACCCAAACAGAGTATTTACAGTTTATGTAGAACACAGGGACATGTTTTAAAATGCATAATTCTATTTAAAGAAAAAAGAAAAAATATCATTCCTTTAGAGTTGAATGAAATCTTACATCTCCGTGTTTTACCTTCTTCTTACAGCACAGGAATCAATCAGTGGAGAGACCAGCTGAAGCCGTCTCAGATCCTCCAGAATGTGGCCAAAGTGAGAGGCGTCCCTCCACCATGTATAGAGGGAGACGGCAGCTCACTGACCTTCTCTGGAAAACAATACAACCTGCATGATTTTGGTAAAGTCATTATGTGTAATTCCCTAATGTCCTATTTTTTTCATGGCATGGATATTTATTTCACTTTATTTCACGGAATCTTTAACATGAAAGTCTCCATCCTTTCAAAAACTTAACAGTTTTTTGTTTGTTTTGATATTCATGTTCATTGTTGTGTGGATTAGATAAGTTACACTTCCTCCCACTTTTTTTGAATATGTGAATGAAGTTGTGTTTTGTTTTCATGTATATGCATATTTTTCACGTTTTCTTGCAATCTGTTTTATTTCTAGGGACTAAAGTATAATTATTTTACTTGTTTTCTTGCATATTCAAAACAAACTGAACTGAATTGTAATTTTATACACAATTGCATCTCATTACATTACATCTAAAAAATGTTTGAATTTGCTATCAATATTTATGCCATGACAAAAACTATGGATCTAATTTTGATCTGCTTGGCAACATTTACAAGTACATCGCCGAATTCTGAAACCAACAGTGCACATATTCTGAAAACAGATCTAAGGAGAACAGGAAATAGCTGGCATTCAAGAGTTTAACCTCTGAAAAGAACAGTGTTTGCATATTCACAGATCATCAAGGCAGTATGATTCTCATTATTTATAGTGAGGTCATTGGGTTTTTAATCAATACATGGTATTTGTACAATGTCTTAATAATTACTAATCAATATAATTTATTTGTGATTTGTTTACAGTTAATGTCTTTAGTACTCGCATTCTCTCAAAATGTCATATTGTCTCTTTTTTTTTTTTTTTGACAGAAACAAATGCAGTGATCCATCCACACCTGGGCCCAGCCAGAGAAAGACTAGCCCTGCATGTCCTCAGAAACCAGGGTTTAGTACCAGAGCATGTGGAAACCAGGACGCTGTGCAGCTCTCACCAACCCAACCTTTCCCAGGTTAAGACAGCCGCACAAAAACGATGCATGTGACAAATAAATGTATCCATGTCCCTGTACGAAAGCTGTCTTTTAAAGAAACATACTTTTTCCACAAATACAGGGAAAAATTCAAATGTGGGTGGATATATTCCCTAAAAGCCTTGGCTTGCCAGGGCATCCATTTGACATCACTCCACGCAAAGCCAAAAAGTAAGAGATGCATGACAAGTTTCATTTTAACCTATTCGTGAAAGGATAGAATTGTTTGTAAGAGTGTATTTGTCAACAGGTACTTCCTGCGGGCCATCATTTGGAACACAACAGATGTTATTCTGGATGAAACAAGCATCACAGGGGAGAACATGAGTGACATCTACGTTAAAGGGTTAATATTTAATCTGTCTGTTACACTAAAATTTGTCTTCTGGAAACAAGTCAGCCAATCTCAACACTCTCAACAGACTGAATTTTACTTAAGTATGGAAAAAGTTTACAGTATATTCCTATGCCTAATCAAATTGTAACATTACCACATTATGCAGATGGATGCCAGGCATGGAAGAAAACAAGCAGAAGACGGATGTCCATTACAGGTCCCTGGATGGTGATGGAAATTTCAACTGGAGGTTCATCTTTGGCTTTGACTATCTGCCTGCAGAACAACTCTGTGTTGTCTCGAGGAAAGTGAGTAAAACTTTAAAGCTGAGTGTGTAATCTCAGTTTGTGCTTATTTATGTAATGTCGGGATATACACTAAATGTTATTTTTTTCCTTTATTACAGGAACACTTTTGGAATCTGGACAAAACAGAATTCAGGATTCCACCCAAGCTAATCATCCAGATATGGGACAATGACAAATTCTCTTTGGATGACTACCTGGGTAAAATAGAATTAATTGAGTTAATTTAACTAATCTAAGGGACATCCTAAGAGACTATACAGGTACTAACCATCCGTCCTCATTTCTGGCATAGGTTCGGTTGAACTGGATCTACTCAATCTGATACCTCCTGCTAAAACTCCAGAAAAGTGCAGTCTGAAGATGCTTCCAGGAATGTCAACCTCATATCCCTCCAAACATCCACCACCCAACTCATTGTTCTCCCAGAAGTCTGTACGAGGCTGGTGGCCATGTGCCATCGAGCAGGATGGGAAACATGTGCTTGGGGTACATTCCTGTCCACATCACAGTCCTACTTTTACTTCTTAGGTGTCTAGTTTCTGTTCATAACAACATTTCTACATTTTTACAGGGGAAAGTAGAGATGACACTGGAAATAGTGGAGGAGAAAGAAATGGAGGAGAGACCTGCTGGGAAAGGCAGAGATGAACCCAACATGAATCCCAAACTGGACCCACCCAAGTAAGAACTTGTTCATGAAAGTAAATGTATTCCTATATGAAATTATAAGCACAAAATCCCAAGTTAACCATGAAATGACATATATGCGAACATTGTCTTTACTTCCCAGTCGTCCTGACACATCATTCTTCTGGTTTACAAACCCTTGCAAGACCATGAAATTCATTGTGTGGCGCCGATTCAAATGGATCTTTATCATAGGGATCCTTCTTCTGCTGGTGATCCTGTTCCTTGGGATCCTCTTCTACTCTCTACCCGTAATTACATATTTTTCCTGATCATTTCTCAATTTAAAAAAATTACTCCTTATTCCCTCCAACTCTTCATGGGAACTTAATTATCTTAAAATCTTGTGTTCATTGCCCCACATGATTGTAAGTGAAAAAAAATTCAGTAATCCTGAAATGTTTTCTTGTCTCCACAGAATTACATCTCAATGAAGATTGTGAAGCCTTTCTCCTGAGAAGCATTCCAACACAGTTGCCTGTCTAGTGCTGTCATTGCCTTGACACTGTTATTACCCCACCACTCCCAAAAAAAATGCTGTAACTTTTTCTACTGATCTCATTTCTGAGTAATAGTTTCTTCCCATAATCATCTCTGTCTGCTTGCTTTGCACTATAGTATTAAGACATGTATAGAAAAAAAATATATTAAAAAATCTTTAAAGTGAAGAGTTTCATATTATAATAAACTTGTTACATCCAAATGGTGTGTGTGTTTTAATGTTGAGTCTAGAGATATAATAAAAAAAAAATAAAAAAAAAATAAAAAGAATTTTGAAAACTAAAGCATGAAATATTAAAGTTTTTTTTTTCGTTTGCGTGTTTTTCTCTTTAACATAACGATCAACTAGAAAGAGGATTTCCGAATGAAAAGAAGCAGGTCTAGGGCTAGTTTATGTGTTCAGTATTTCAGTAAAAACCCTTTGTAATGCCAGTCTGTTTTAGTAACATAGATGTGGTCCCTTTAAGTGAAGCACGACAACGAACTCCTTTTCGACACCGTTGCCGGGACACTAAGGTCAGATCCCGCCTCCTTTCTTAAATCAAATGATCCTATTGGCCGCGGATGTTCCTGCCGTCAAAGTGCAGCAGCTACAACGAAATGAAAGTAAACCAATAACTGGACGATCACAATTGCTGTGTTGTGTGGTCTTTGGGGGAATAGTTGTATATAAAAATAAATAAATATGTAATCTATTCGCCCAGAGGTTTTACACAAAGAGGGCCATGATTGTAAGTGTCTTTCGTGTTCGTTGTAGTAGGGACAATGTTAGTAGATTGGTCTGATTAAATTTCGTTTTCTTAAAGCATCGGAGCTAGCGAACTAGAGCTAACGGTTCCATATTCAGCCAATCAATGCTAGCTTCTACATGACTTGTATTTTCAGTACTGCTACACTTTTTAGAGTCAGCGTACTATACAGATAGTAAGCCATTAAAATATCCAACATATAACCTTTAACTAGACTAATTAGATGTGGGCAGAAACATGACATCAATGCCCTAAGCAGATTTTTATTAACGATTATTAAGCTAGCTAGCTTATTGTAGCGTTGTTTGTGAACATATCACTAGCAGAGGCATATAGGGGTGCTGTGGCTTCTGTTTACTTGTACAAAAGCTTGATAAGACACTCAAACAGATACGGGTCAGGCTAAGCTGAAACCTGAAACCATTTGGACTGACAGCTTTTGGCTACAATTCAGCAGCCGTACAAGGAGCTTCAGGTCTGAGAAAGTAGACTAGATCCAAAGTCTACAAATAGCCTAAGTTTCGCTTATGTTAGGCAAATCAGAGGAAAAATTATCACATTAAGAAAGGAGCTATGCAGGGAAAATGTAAGGATTCATATAAGGCATAACGCAAATAACAAACATTTCATTTGGCCTTTTCTATTTCTTCAGCAACCTTTGTTGATTTATCTTTGCTGACCTGCCAAAGATGGATGGAGAGATGGATTCTCAGAAAAGGTAAGGTGATCAAATGTTATGTTGGATGATGTATAAATTTCAACAAGGGCAAAAAATCACCAAAATTAGCTCATAAGGCTTTGCTTATTTTAAAAAATGATAAAATGTGAGTTTGGCCTGCTAACAAGACATTTCCTCAATGTGTTTTTTTTGCAGTGTGACTGCTGACGACAAGCCAGATGTTCAGACTGACTGTCCAAAATCAGATTTTACAGATGGAAAAGATGAATTCTTTGACTCTGGAAGTAACTCTAGAAAAGACTGTGTGGTAACAGACAGTCCACAAAATGAAGCAGCCTCTCAGAAGTCCATGGACTGTGGGTCTGTAACTACGTTGGATGATTCTAGTCTTGCCTGCAGTAGAAGTAACATAAGTCAAACACATTGTTCTAATGGGCAGAAATCAAAGAGGCCTAGCTCACCTGGTCCCCACCCTGTTAAAACAACCTGTGTTGCTGCCCAAACACCAAATTCAAAACTCACCATCTGTCTTAGTAATAGTCCATTAAAGGGTGTAAATACACCAAGTGATGTGGAGATGCTGAGTCCTGACAGCCCGGTCTGCAAAACCCTCTCCAAACCTGCAGACCAGGATTGTGATGATGGCACTTTTTTGGATGATTCTGGGTTTGCAAAGGCTCAAGTCATGGAATCACAGCAGTTTGTCAGAGACTCTGACTGTAGTAGCTTAGCCAAAGACAGAGTCCATCTGGTTGCCGTGGGAACTGAGGATGCTGAAAAAGCTGAGTACAGTGGATCATCTGATGTGAGTCAGGTCTTAATAGGAAGCCAAGCAGGTGCAACTTTAGAAAGGTACATATGAGTCTGCTTTTGGTGCTATGTTTGTCCTATTAATATAAAACTTAAATAGAAGTGCAATATTGACTCATCCTGCTTTTGTCCTGTGTAGTATCTCATTTGCATTGCATAATATGGAAAAAAGATGGATGGGAACACCCATAGATGAGCTTAACAGAATGCCTCAATGTGCTCCCCCTCTGTCTCACCTGAAGGCAGTGCCTAACCACACTGTCACAATAAGGGTGAGTCAATAACTACTTGTCCTTTCCTTCCATATGTCTTGTTGTCAAGGTTATTGCAGTGAAAAAAGAAAGTGCCTGCAGGTGTGATGAGTCTTGTCTTAAGGCTATATTTAATTCCTTATTGAATAAAGGAGATGAGTAAGTCAGTTAGTTTACAGAATCTAAAGAAAAGAAGCTGACACTTGGAGTGAGGAAAAGGGAAACAGAATCCACCACCTATCCCCTTAGGGTCTCTTGTCAGTAAAGCTCCCATCAGACATTGTCCTGCCATAGTAGTCCCACAGGAACGCTGTCAGAGTAGCTGTGGAGCTAGTACTCCCATCAGCCCCACTGCCATGGAGGATAGGCATTTCATATCTCTGTGAATAATGTTGCACTTTAAACAAATCACCTATTAAAACTATATTTTTTCTTAAATGTAGTTTTAGAAATGTTTTCTCAGTCTAAACATGAGACATCATTCATTTAAAACGTACTGTATTTTGACTTTTAAATGCATGCAGTCACCACTCAATCTCCTTTGTTCAGACATCATTAAAGGTAAAGGAGAAACAGGCCATTCAATTCCTAGTGTTCTACCAATACAAGTAATCTATAAAGACATCTTGACATTCCCTGTGGTTTTTTTGTTTCCCTGTTACAGACAGATCTGCTCAAAGAGGGAGAGGTTCCCGTCCCGTACCCCTCCAAGTTCAAGGACATGTGGGATGATGTGTCCGTAAAGATGCCCTGCTCTGAGAAAAATCTGTTTCCTATGGAGACTGAGGTATACTGTTGTAGCTGTAGAGGAATGACCTAGGTCACCATTTGTTGCAAACATTCTTGTGTAGACTGAAATTATTGACTGGAACAGCGTACAATCAGTGTGTCATTTGTTGTGTCATGAAGGATGGAGGTGGAGTCCAGAGTCGGTGGGAGCTGATCCACACTGCCTTGCAGGGAGGGTTCAAAAGTTCTCTGGATGTGAGGGTGAGTGAACCAGACAGGCCTGGATCTGCACAAATGTATCTGCACAGAGACGGTTCACACTGAGATGGATTCATGTGAAAATCTCACTTTTTGTGATACATTTTTACACCCATCTCTAAATTATTTTTTATTTTATTTATTTATTTTGGGGCGGGGGGGTAACAAGCTTATTGATTGATGATTAAAAATAAAAACAAAAGATGGGATTGTTAGATATTGTTTGTTGAATGCAGACATGTGAAAGCAAATTTAGATATTTGTGCATTTCTGTATCTTATATTCAATTGAACTGTCACAGTATTTCCACAAAGCTAATTCCATAAACAGCCACAAGGTGGCAGAGTTTGCAGCACAGTTTCATGTAAAGCCATTTCTTACTTGGTAGATCCAGTATGATTTTACTGAATAACCATTTGTATTCTGTCTTGTATGTAAATATTTTACTGTGAATAAACACCTCTTAATTTTTTTAGGATGCAATATTGAGATACAACACAGCCCATGCAAAGAAATGGGACTTCACTGCCCTGAACCTTCTTTGCACAGAGGTAAGCTGCATGTGACTGATCCTCAAAATAATGACAGATTAAATTAATTACTGACTAAAGCCATTATTATTCATTCTTATTGTTATCTATTATTACTCCATAATTAATAGAAATATGCTGATAATCAGTATTGATGGTGGCAAATATGGCTCAGTTTTACCATTTTGCACAATGTGTATGAAAGGTTTTTCTTTTAAAAAATGTGCACAGTTGAAGTTTTGCTTATTCATTAAGGTTGGGAAAGACAATAAAAGGAAATGAACAGCAACAAAAATAAAATAAACAAACATAAAATAGTGTTGGTATCGGTACTGGACATCGGCTATCAGCTAAATTGTTATTTTAAATATCAATTAGTATCAGCTCAGAGTTTCTCATTTGGTGCATCCCCAATGAATTGCCCTAAAGTCATCATTAGAGTTTTGTGTAAACTTAAATTGGAACAGTTAGAAGGAACAGTCGTCGTTAAAGATCAACAGAATATTGCCTTTTTTCTTTTTTTATGATGCTATTTAATCAAGTAGAAAACTGTCTTTGCTGAATGAAACTCTTTGTGTGGCAAAACCTCAAAGGATTTTACCACTTGGTGACAGAAACACAGCCCAGTGAGTGCATTAACAGTTCAGACAGTTGGAGCCTTTCCTTGTACACACTGACAGTGCTGCTTAACCTCTCCATCATTAATTATGTCCTAAGATGTCTAAAGTTTCTCTAGACTGACACCCACTCAGAGTCTTTACAGTTAAGGGAGCTGTCTCTTGTCTGTGTGGTTGCAAACTCATCGGTGTGCGTCCTCCCCTCCCAGTACCTGTGAGTCTCACAGGAATAAACGTGTATCACACAGTTAGGACAGATGGGCTCAGAGCGTAGTGGCAGCAGCTGTTGCAGGTGAACCAGGGGAATGCTTTTCTTTTCTTTCTCCCTCTTCCCTTACCCTTTATCTTATGACAGTTAAGAACAATAATTGCATACCTGTTATTAAAGGAAGGTTTTCTAATGTGGGGTGATGATCATCAACCATATGGTTTTTAAAGTTTCTGATTAAACACTATCAACATTACTAAACCTTGCTGGCATTACAGTAGCTGTCCGTCTGGTGACACTTCATTTCCTTGGAGTACTGCATTTCCTGACTATATTACTGCCACATAGTCATTAACAAATCAATTGAAGCTATAAGCCTAATTGGGTTATTTACATTTAGTTGAAGAGTATGGTTTGTTCTAAGATTCTCTCAGGCTGTTTCTATTTCAGTGATTTAGCAAGAGCCAAAACCAACAACGCAATTATTCTAATGGAGTTTTTATAGTGAAGCGAATGCATTTCATACTTATTATGATTCAGTCTGATCTGAACCAACTATGTGTCGGCTCCCATCACTGATTACACAGCTAAATACAGATCTTGCCCAAGATGGTCTTTTTTTCCCCCCTCCTCCCTGAAATAATTTCTCAGTGTAAGGCAGAGCACTCACTAGATCAATAGCCGTCTGGGCATTTTTATAGCTTAATCCAATTTAATTAAATGGAGCACTTTAAATCTATAAAGATGCTAAGTACTGCCAGCAACCAAGTCACCCTTCCTGAAAGTGTACCCTTTTGCGTCAGCAACTCTTGAGTGACCGCTTACTCACTGCCCTGAGCATGGTATTTTCCCTTTTTATGTTTTGTTGCTGAGGCGTTGTGCAAGGGAGGGCAGAGTACAACCAGAGAAGAGCAAAGTTACTTTAAATAGTACCAGTATCATATATGTGTAGTTATATATAAAAAAGGACATTTATCTTATGAAGTTGCTTTTTAAAATATACTTCGCACCATTAAAAATGCACAGTCCAAACATGTGGTATAATTTCCAGAGAATGACTTCCTCAGGTGCTTATTTTCTATATGTCTGTTTTCGAGATGTTACTGTAGTGGAAAAATTCTTATTACATTATGTACATGTATGATATGTTCTCTGTTAAAATTAACCTAGAGAGACAGCTTATATAAACTTTGAACT
>JAPSES010000097.1:8913446-8925726 GCA_029822895.1 Maxillicosta whitleyi | reverse complement strand
TTTGTAATAAATTATTGTTAATTTGGCTTAACTTGTTGTGAACCTCTTTCCTCACCCACAGAAGTTTTTTCACAACAGTTACCAGCTGTATTATTTTTTATTCCTGACGTGTGCAACATCGGCGTTTGGACTAATCGCTTAATGTCAGACATGAGTCGACTCTCTTGCACAGAGTCATGGTTGACTGGTAACTGTAGGTGTGGTCATTAGCATATATAAGGGCAGCAAAAGAAAACGCCCAAATATTTTTGCCAGCTCAAAATGCCACAACTTGCGATAAAACAGACAGACTGTGCCACTGGTATGTTATGAGCAGGTCTGAGCCGTGGTGAAGTTGCTCGCGTCTGCGCTGTCATCGCAGTACAATCAGTCGTCTGAGTGATCGGATCCCTCAGGACCGGATCATGAGACTTAGTTCCATGCACCATCGCTGTGCTGCTCGTTTGGACACACCCAATATTGAATGATGACACTGACTCAATAAACGTATTAAGGTGATCACAATTTGTCTACAATTCATCCTCTAATGACCAATGCTTCGGTCTTTCATATGAAGGTAACCCCAAATCAATTAATTTAATATATCTCCAAATATGCATGTTATTCTGACCAGTGTAACATTTAATGGTGCTAAGCATATAATTGTTGAATATGCATTTTTGACCAAAACATTCTATATATATGTATGTGCAGAATTGAAATGAATAACGTCTGGTTGTGACTCATTCGATAGATGTGAATGAAGAAGAATAAAGGCATCACTCAAACAATTCAAAGATGAATAAATAATACTACATACATGGACTGTACTGTAATCCAGAGTGAGCGTTCAACTTTCTTTTTACACATTTTCTAATGTAGTGTCGAATCACATACACCTTTACGTTCTTCAAGGGGGCAACCAAAAATAATAAATGGTTAAATACAACTTTGTTCAATTTATTCTAGTCCAATTTGATCTAAGATATTCTCTGACCAAAGTTTTTACTCCATTCTGTTGCTGTTTTGTCTAGTTGAAATCCTAATTGCCACACTCCACAGCCAACAACACCTAATTAAATCTGGAGCAAAAATTTGTGCAGCACCGGGGTAATTGTCGAGAGGTACATTGCCCCCTGGGCCAGTGATTGACACTTAGTTCCATGTGTAATAGCTGAAGGGGGGAAAAAAAGAGTTAGCCAAATTAGAGCTTGTCTATAAATTGTCTTAGTATGTCTCCCCTGCCAAATGGAACTGTCACTGTGTCACTTTCTGATGAATGTCTGAAAGCTGAGCACAAAAACCAGCACAAGAGTAAGTACATCTGCTGCTTCACTGGAGTACATGTCCATTTAGTAGCCAGACAAACAAGCACATTTTGCTCCAACCTTTCCACTATCTTTTGCATGGTTTCAGCAGGTTGTGAACATTTCTTGTGAAGACCAGACAGTATGAGCGATCACATGATTAATGGATCATTAGTATACAGCAGCAAATCCGATATGGCCCTGTTAACTGTATTCTACTGTGAGGTGCCTTTGTGTGTGGAGCCTGACCTATGTGCTGCCTGCTTTAGTTCAAGGAAGTCTGCAGAATCATCTTTCTACCCTCAACCAGCCACAGCACCAACCAGCACCTATTAATCCCTTAGGGGTACTTTATGGTGTCTGCCAGCTCATTACTTCTGACAGCTTTTAGTCAGACCTGCTCTGCAACCATATAAATGCCCCCTGGACAGATCACCAACCAAAGACTTCCTGTTTAAAATCAAGCTGCCCATCCTCTCTTCCCACAATTGGCCATTTACATTTTTACCCTCGAAGGTCCATTTAATCAGGCAGAGCTTCCTCTGGTTTACCTTGATAGAATAAGGCGTGTGATTGATGATGGCAACATTCGAAGCCAATACACTCATAAGTGATTGCATTGTAAATCTGAGTCTATGATGGAATAACTGTGCGTTTATTTTGGAGGGGATTGCAGATGGATGCTGAGCTAAGCTATAGGCTGAAGTATCGGTGTTATAGCTGAGGTGAACTCCATCACTGATTGATGGTGTTTTATTCGGAACCAGATTTTATGCCGTGAGCAACTCTGCAGTCTTTCTTTTAATTTTTTCACATGGGACTGAAGTGTACTACGATGTGGGGGTTATTAATATCTGGGTAGTGGAAGTTGACCTTTATAACAACAATAAAGTTCTAGGTCCTTTCCTTTGTTATGAGTGTTTTCCTGTAGATATTGGTTACCTACTGTGTATAAGGCCGTAACCCCAACAGCACAAGCCGTAATTTTAATCGTTACAGAAGTAGAAGCAGGTTATTTGTTGCATTGTTTAAATCTTAGAATCAAACAAAAAAGTGAAAGCCTTCTAGTATTCTTGGATGTGAAAATGTTCTGTCTTTTTAGATTTGCCAGGTATTAGATAAACATACTATAGAAGAGAAACCTAATGCTGGTTTTATGTTTTAGGCATCAGCAACCATACTGTTGTAAAGCTGTAATGTTTTAATGTTTAAGGCAGTGTTTTTCAACCTTGGGGTCGCCTGGAATTCAAAAGGTGGTTGCCTGAAATGTCCAGTAATTGATTAAAAAAAAAAAAAATCATCAAAAATTGTACTAATAAAAAAATATACGTTGAGTTGACAGAGACAATCAATCCAAAACTTGACAAACTGAAGCTCTGTGGTACTGTTTATGTGTCACATGTTCTCTGTAATGGTAAACTGCTCTTATATAGCGCTATATCTACCTTTTTGGTACTCAAAGCGCTTTACATATAGGCCTCACATTCACCCATTCACACACACACTCGTACACCAGTAGACGGCTACTATGCTAATTTACCATGCCAGACCCTACTGGGAGCAATGTAGGGTTCAGTGTCTTGCTCAGGGACACTAAGACATGTGGACAGTGGGAGCCAGGATTTGAACCGCCAACCCTTTGGTCATTGGACAACCTGCTCTACCAACTGAGCCACAGCCGCCCATAAATATCCAATATAGCAGACATGTTTCATTTGGAAATCTGTTTGATGTTGGGGAATCAGGAAGTAACTCATGATACAACACTGTCTTGATATGTTGTCTTAGCGATTCTGTGATAAATTGCAAGGCAAAAATCTATGGCGTATCATGATATCTGTGTGACTAAAGAAGAAAATATCCTTAAAAATTGAAAAAAAAAAGTGATTTGTTCTGTTTTTATTCACTCTAATATGGGGTTGGTTTTACAGAGTTTGACTGAAATCAAATGTTATACAAAAAAGTGCATAGAGTCTTAGCTCAGTGAGTCTTTTTCAACATCGTCTGTTTTCATCTTTGTCTGTTCTTCTTTCAGTGTCTTGAGCATTGTGAGGTACAACACCTGTTTGAGGTTGTGCTGCCGGCCATGGTTGACCTGGCACTCAGCGCTCCTCGCCTCTGCACAATGGTAAGTGTAATTTGCATCTAGGGTGCGAATTGATTTATGTGCGAAAGACACAGGAGAAGTAGACGGTTAGAGAAGTGTGATCAGCACTTTTAAGGTAAGAGGAAGAATTTACGTGTCGGCGATCAAGCAAGAAGGGCAAGGAAGGATTAAATGGTGGATATTTTACAAGATCAGCTCATGACTGAAAACCAGTAGGTAATGAATGCCCCTTTTTGGTCTGTAAAACAAATTGCTTCATTAGAAAAGATGTTCTGAGAGAGCAGAGGTCCGTCTCATGTCCTGTCATTCATTTTATGCTTCAGGAAAGTCACTCACTTACAAAAAATGTAAAATTCAGCGTATTCGCTTCAGCATTTACTCCGCGGGCTTCTCTGCTGGTGTCGCAGAGTAAAACAAGCTACACATTTAGAGAACAGGGTTGGATTTCCTTTCTATCAAACCCTAAAAAGCCTGGCAGCGTTCACATCAAATGGAGCTGATCCATGCCCCAGATGTTTTAAATGCCAACTCCATTTGTCTTCATTTTCATTCCGTCTTCTGTTATAGGACTGAAAATTTTCAACAATGGTATTTGTCTAATTCAGTTATCTATTTCTGAATGCTGAATTTAATTCTGTAAAGTTAATTACTGCTTTGTTTTGCCACTGCAAAAGAAAAGTCAAACGATAAAAACAAAAAACCTAGGTACACAATGTACGTCATATAGGCATGATTGATTTTTTTTTTTTGTTGCATAATGAAGCTTTCTTCACCTGCCCCCCCTTTGTGTTGGACTATTAAGTATTAAGGCTATTGTGTGTGTGTGTGTGTGTGTGTGTGTGTGTGTTATTAGTGCTGGTATTGATCTGCTAACTGGGCAGCCTTGGGAGCCTATTTAGCTCTAATCAGTGAAGATAAATGGGTCCTATGGGTCTAACTGAGGCAAACTGCGGGACGGCAAGAAAACCAAGACCTTGATTATTACCACCAATTTACCTAATGGAACCCTCCTTGTCTCTTCTGCCGCTAGATTGCTAAACTAATTATCTACCCCCATTATCCCTCAGACCTACCGCACTGTACCCATGTAATCTTTTAGCATAGCATTAGCATTTCTTCTGTTTCTCTTCTTTTCAATGTCTGATGTCTTATGCCTCAGCGTGTCATCTTTTTCTTCACCTTCAGCACCAAATCATTGTCCTGTTAATTGTGGTTTTGAACTCTTTCTTTTGTCTTTCTCTTGCCAGCCCATTCCTTTACTAAAGTCAAGGATGAACCATTCCCTGACTCTGTCTCAGGAGCAAATAGCCTGTCTAGTGGCCAACGCCTTCTTCTGCACATTCCCCCGACGCAACTCACGGAAATCAGAGTACTGCAATTATCCTGAGATCAACTTTTACAGGTAAACGTGCACAATCCTGATGTTTACACTCAACTCATGTGACAAAAGCAGGGAGCAGCATTTTTAACACACAGTGAGATTTCCCTTTTTACTGAATCCTTTAGAACAGGGGTGTCAGAGTCATTTTAGTTCAGGTCAAATACTGACCAATTGGGCCAGTAAAATAATAGTAGTAAACAAAGTTAAATTATGTAATAAAAATGTTTACATCTCCAAAATTTCTTTAAAAAACGTGAATAACATGAACAAGAAACTTACTAAGTGCAATTTTTTTTAACAACATTATGCTTCAGTTTGTCATTTACACATGTGCATTTACAATGATTAATTCACAGTGGATCTATAAATACACAAAATATTTGATAACAGGGAGAATATTGGTAAAATAACACTTAGTTCTTTTACAGCATTTCAGGTTGTTCATATTTGTTTAGGTTAATAACATGTTTTGGTAAAGGCTAGTTTATAAATGTAAACATTTTCATGTAATTTAATTTTTTTTACACCAAAACCGGGAGAAAAATGTGTGGGTGTCATTATTTATAGGTTATTATGATTGTACTTTACTGGTCTGACCCACTTGAATTTATTACCCCTTGTCCACCTGGCTGAAGGGGTATTGGAATTGTTTTGTCGTCTGTCCGTCTGTCTGTTCATTCTGGCCAAAGGTGTATTGGTGTGCAGCACGTTATTTTATTGATCTGTATGTGGAACCTGATCAAAAATGGTTTTCACACCATTTATTGTTAATATCGACAGTGTCATTTTTGCATTTCACAATTTCATCCAGTGAGCTGGATTGGACCCTGTGGTGGGTAGGACTTGACCCGTGGGCCATATGTTTGATAAGTCATAGGTTTGAGGCAGGAGAGTGAGTACATCAGAAGAGGATCTGTTTCATCTGTATCATTTGTATGCCACAAGAATAAAATCATTGTTCTTTGACAGAGTGACATACCTTCTTTAGCGGCAACTGTGAGACATTCCCTACTAATGCTAAAAAAAACCCAAATCTTATTAAATAAGTACATTTACTGATTATGAAAAGCATGATTGGTTATATTTTAGTGCTCCCAGCATTTAAGGGAAAGTAAAGACATTTCCATAAGGGGGCACTACTGCCTTGTAAAACAGCAGATTAATATTATAATAATGATAATAATAATAACACACTCCTACCTTTATTTTCCACTCATTTCGTTTCTGAGAAGCAGCATTTATCGAATGTGTTCCCAGCACCACCCTGAAGGTTTGTTGCTTGCACAAGACAAAAGTTTCTTTTGGGACAGGACTGTGACCCCAGAGGCTCTTTCACCTCGTCGCCCCTGTGTCCTTTATGTGGGAGTGTTAAATTGATGTTGTCTGTTTCTACCTACATGGAACCAGCAGCCTGTTAAGATGAGAGTTAACAGGCCGCGTGGCCGAGTGGGTTGGTTAATTGAAACAAATGAATGTTGTGATCCACCGTGCAGCTGTCTGTCTCGGAGCCCTTGGAATGATAAGATGTCACTATTTTGAAGAAAAGGCTCATAGTTGCCTGTATATGATTCATAGTTGTTTCACTACAGCAGCTGTTGTACACTTACCCTACTATACTGGTGTAATATAACCTGAAGGCATAGTTATTGCACTGCCTTCTGGAAGATGTCATAGTGTTTAGACTTGAGTTTTTGTAGGATATCTAATTGAAAATATATCTTTTTTCTTTTTTTTTTTTTTTTTTAGCTCAAACTAACTTTCCTCTTGGGTAAACTGGATACCCTACTGATTCCTTAACTATTTGTAATTAATACTCCACTTACCAAGATTGATGGAAGACACTTTATTTCGTGTAAGACTGAAGTGTTTTAATCTAACTGCATCCATTAGATTTTTCCACTCATAAACTTAGACAAAGTAGTATGTATGACAGTTTTCCTTCTTTACAGCAGTCTATGTTACAGTTTATTGAATTCCCCCCCCTGTGTCACAATGGAGAGTTGGTGGTAGATGTGCCTTTGAGCAAAGCACTTAACCTACCATTTGCTCTCGGGGCACCTGCTATGGTAAACCCTACATGTTGTAGTGATGGGTTATTATTATATATAGAGTATTTATTGCCACATTCTTGTCCTTTTCAGGATATGATCAGTACGTCGAGTGAGTCTTTGTACAGAATAATTTCGATATTCCCTGTCCATTGGTCAAAACTCTTTTCATGAAGGTCTAATTAGCCATCTGCTCTGTCTGAGTGGGATGTGCAGTATTATTTTATGACCAGAGATTATTTCATTTCATTTCATATCAATTATCTGTGCCTTTGTTTACATTCTTCCCTCCATCTCCTTTATTTTTTTTTATCTGAGCCTTAATCCTACTCTCACAATCGGTCATCTGTATGAGTGCTCGGTATCTCCCTCCACATCGGATGCTCAGGCAGGCTAAGTGAAGAGGCCAACGTAATAATGTAAGCATCGATTCTAGTTGCAGCAGGACCGGCTCTTTCAGACCATGCCAGCACTTGGTTACGAGCAGTTGGCGCTCTCCTCACTATCAACATTTCTGCCCACAGCCAAATGCAGGAAAAATGCCAAAGGAAAAAAAAAATGCCTTGGTGTATCAACGAAGATGAGACCGGAGAACCAGCGCAGTCAAAAACGGGCCCTCAGATCGTTACTGGCCCTCCCTTTCCTCTGTAATTGAGGGAGTGTGTGTCATGTTGCTTATCAGCTACAGTAGCAGTCTGTCTTGGACAAGCAGTGCAGCAAGCAATCTGCTGATTGCTGTTTTGGCAGAACTGTCAAGGTTTGTCCTCCGTTAAGTGATGGATAGATGCAAGGGGGAGGAAGGAAGGAAGGGAGAGAGAGAGTCTTTAGCTTGTGTTTTGCTCAGTTTGAGAAGAAAATGACACCGTAAAAAATGTCGATTATTGAGCAGAAGTCCAGTATTTGTGAATTGCTTTACTAAGTGACCATCTAATAACCTGCTTCATTTGTTAGAAAATAAAACTGTCAGAAACATTTTAACTGGTGTACTATTAAGAGATGGATTGAGTTGACGAGTTAATTGTTATTGCAATATTTTCTTAAAGGGTACCTACAGTGAATTTTCAGCGCTAACTTTTTTTTTTTTTTAAAAGTCATGCATAATACTAGCAGTCCTGTCAGATAACCTTTGTTTATAACCTGTTGTCAAGAATGCCAGAGTACTAAGACACTGCTCCGTCAGCCAGACATGCTGCCTCCTTCATGGGCTGTTCCAGCACCAGTAGCGCTGTTGATTTGTCCGATTAGGGCTGTGATGGACTGGTGACTGACCCTGTGCAACAGACACCAGTCTAAGACAACACATTATCACATCAAATTGGTAACTATTTAACCCAAATTCCCAAAAATTGTTAGTCTGGGAGTACCCATGCTGCCTTGCGTGTTCTTTTCGAACTGCTCGACAGCCTGGAGACCATGGCCGAAATCCTCGCATCGAACTGGGGGCCAATCACAGAACGAGGAGGGACGAAAGACGATGACGCGTACTATTCGACAAACGGAAGTTAGTAGTTTTCTTTCGTGAATCCATCATGGCGGCAGCAGATGCCAAGCTATCATGTCGGTTGAATGTCCATATGTAGATGGTCCTCTCAAATTTCGCTTGCACAAACGGCAAAAATCGTCTGGCACCATTGTTTTCGCTTCTTACAGATAATTTCTAGTCTGGCGAGCGCCAGACTAAATCAAAAAGAACGCGCAAGGCAGCATGGGTGCTTCTTCCTTCTCGTCGCGCTACACACGTTATCGCGCACAAGGCAGCATGGGTTCTCCCCGGCGAGTGATAGACATTCATACTGCCCAATCAACGGCTACGGAAACCACAACTCTCTATGGGAAAATGAATGGGTGGTCTCCAGACTAAATCTCACTTGTGATTTAGTTTGGCGCTCACCAGACTAAAAAATTATTGGGCATAGTTTGCTTATTGTACCTGTACATTCCATTCTGTCTCGCTCACTGACCGCTGCTCGTTTACTCATACTCGATCACCTGGAATCAACGACGGTACGTCACTTCCGGCCGGCAGTGCCCTGCTCCTCGTAGGTTCTGCCCCCACGTGTGATTAATGTCATAAAAAGGTTCAGTGTGGTGCATTTATGGTGAATTTTTTTTTACACAGAATTTGCATCAGTGTTGCTTACACGTAATACACAATAATGTTACGTTGCAAGCACGACTCGTACTGGTACACTTTAATGGATTCTTCATAATAAATCTGACGGTGACTAAGCAATTAGAGGAAATACACAAACCTTTAACTTCTTGGCATGTTTGACTTGGCTGGGATAGGCTTCATTTTTTTTGTCTGACTGAGGGGCTTTTAGTGTATTAATTTTTTCATTTCATTTGTCTCCTCTGTTCTCCTTCTTCCCTGTTCAGGCTAGAAAGCAGTAGGAGGGTGAGACAAATGCTTTGCTGTGATTAGTCATCAGCTTAGATTGTGTTTAATGGAAGGAGAGGACTTGTATGGGGTGGTTTAAGCTTTTATACCCAGCACTGCATCCTTCTCCCCTCCTCCTCTCTGCCGTCCACCCTCCAGTTTTTATGTTAAGCAAAACGGAATCAGAGCCTCAGGCAGTGCCATTGTATGAAGGATGGAGGTAGATGAGAGGGACATCATGCCAGTGTGAAAGCTTGACCTCCCTCACGCCACGCCACTGAATGGTTGTGCAGTGAGCTATAGATAATCACTGTATGAGTAAAACATCGTCTGAATAAATGTAACAAAATACGTTGTTTTGAAATAGATGTTCAGTTTTTAATTAGAAAATATCATTTGCATCTGCTTTGAAATAAACTGTTTTAATAATTTATCACGGTATAAATTTTCATTTGCTGTCTCTTGCAGGTTATTTGAAGGTTCTTCATTGAGAAAAATCGAGAAATTGAAAACACTACTGTGTTACTTTAGGAGAGTCACACAAACAAGTAAGCTTTAAAAGATACATCAATTTACAGCTATTATTCTCTGCTAATCCACTAAAGAACTTTTCATTTTATTTTTGATTTTGAAGGGCCAAAGGGTCTTGTTACATTCACGAGGCAAATACTGAGCAACCCCCCGGCCTGGGAAAGGTACCACCTCTTTTTTCTACTACATTATATCTTAATGTAATGGATGTATGCAATAATTCACACATTGTATGGAGATCTGTCGTATTTACATGGTCATATGTTGGGGGATTTAATTCACATTAGAATTAAACATGTGTGTAAATGCATAGACAACATCATCTCCATCTTACTTGCTACTGTTTGTGTCAATAATACAGTTTTAAAGCTTTGATGTGTTATTATTTCACCACAAAAAAATGTACATACGACTTAACCTGTGTTCCTTTGCTTGAGTGTTTTTTTTAGTTGCATTAGTGACTTCTTTACCTCCATTATATAAAATGTGTCCAGGAATGTTTGTATTCAGAGCAATGAATAATTTTATTCCATGTAACAGCCTTTTCATTTGGCTACCTGTCAGTGGTGCCATATGCCTTTTACACTGGATAAATGTCAAAGTCACTGTAAAACAGTATTAACTAATAATAATCATATGGCAGTGGTCGGTTCACAACACATATTGTTTTCTATATACACACCATTTTTTCCACACAAATGAAATAGAGAGCCAATTTACCAGTTTATAGAAATAGTTGTCTAGCTTTCTGCATAGTGTGATAATGACTCCAGGGTCTGATCAAGTAGTAACACATGGACACATTTGGTGTTCAACAGTCTCTGTCATATAAGCAGAGTAACTTATATGCATGTATGTTTGAGTAGGTATTTATAAGTGCTTTAACATTATGTATAACAAAATTTGAGGAGATAAAATTTTTTGATGAAAAATGTCAAATTACTTCTCGGTAACATGGACTTACATTTTTAAAGCTTTACACAAACATTCAAAACATTTGGTTCTCGACAGAAATTGATATCAAACAGGGCAAAACCTCCTAGGTATTATGTTCAGCCTTGCTAAAAATAAATTTTGGAGTAAAATGTTGAAAAGTCTTTGTTTTATTGACACGAGAATGTGGTAATACGTGGACAGGCTGCTGTAGTAACGCATGGACAACTCTTTACCTTCGTACGCATCACCCAAAATTTATTAAAAGATCATTATTTTCTGAAACTTTCACTCTTAATATATTAATATCTGATAGCAACGAACTTGAAAATAAAAAAAATATATATATTTTGTGGTAACATGTGGACAAGCCCTTTTAAGCAAATGTTCAAACATGTTCATAAATATCAATAATATCAATAATATTCACAAAATAATGAAAATCTAATACTTGAAACTCAACAGTCATCTATATAATCAAGAGATTGAATACATTTTTAAGAAATTCCCTTTTAAATTTAGTGTCAAATTCAAGCTATGTTTATGGTGTAAAAAGTATAATCAATAAAAATTGGTTGTAACTTTTTTTTTTCTACAAGTGGTATTTTAAAAAGGATACCAGTTCCATAAAATACAGATCTTTAGTTAAAAAATGTGTCCACTTGAGAAATGATGTGTGCAAATTTACTTTGTCATGTTGATCTTCACTTTCTTAAGCAACCTTAAGCAAGTTACCAGGGTAATGGAAACTTTAACATAATCTGAAATTAGTTACATTGATTTATCTAATGTAAAGATTTCATTAATCACATTAGTTTTCACCTATTTCATCAAACTGGAGTGACATAACATAAATATAATTTATTAAATGTAAACTAAATGCAAGTTTAATCCATTGCCTCATCTGTAAACATGACTTTGGCCTCAATCCTGTCAGATAGATTTTCATCAGCGGTGATGGTTAAAAACAATTCAGATGAACAAAATCAAACTATGTCTTTGTTATTGTTTTGATTGACACACTTAGCAGCATAAATGATGTACTTGTACAAATTGTGCATCTGTGACACAGACACACCATGCCTTGTTCATTAATGTCTTTTAATTTGAAAGAAGACACATATTTTTTGATGTTACTCTGAATACACAATCTGATGACGCATGTATTGCCTGTTTTGTGTCTGATGAAAGTGTGAATAAAAGTTGTATCTTTTTTATTTTTTGCTCTTCAGTTCTCAGACTCAACTAACGCGTCTACATATCGCTTGTGAGGGAACTATTGAAGATGATGGATACGGGATGCTTCAGGTGTGACCTTCTTTATTAGGAATAACGTCAGTTTAGACAAATTGACATTCAAACCAGCAGAAAAAAGGCAGTGCAGGTTTTGGGTTGGTCAAACCTGACTGCTGCTTATTTGAGTCCACTATATGCTTCTCAAAATTAAGTACCGTATTTTCCAGATTATAAGTCGCGCCAGCCATAAAATGCACAATAAAGAAAAAAAACACATACATAAGTCGTACTGGAGTATTTTAGTCGCATTTTTTGGGTAAATGTATTTGATAAAATCCAACACCAAGAACAGACATGTCATGTTGAAAGTCAATTATA
>JAPSES010000097.1:8837244-8858699 GCA_029822895.1 Maxillicosta whitleyi | reverse complement strand
TTAATTTAATTTAATTTAATTTAATTTAATTTAATTTAATTTAATTTAATTTAATTTAATTTAATTTAATTTTTTACAAAAGTCGCTTTGGGAAACATCCCAAGACTAGATATAGGCGGAGCCAAAGACAGAAAGCCCCAATCATCATCAGAATAGCTTTTTCAGGTGGGGAAAATACTAGGAAAATAGTAATACCCTATGGAAAATACTCAAATAAAAAGGTCTAGCTCGATTTGTAAAACAAAAGTGGTGGGGACAATTTAAGGTCATCTCGAAAGTGGTAGGGACATGTCCCTACGGTACTGTAAACTACGCCCATGGATAGTTGTGTATTTTTTACATGAATCTGTATTTCTTCCCCATCATCAATTACCCCCGACAGTGTTCTGTGAGCCCAGTTCTGGTCCGGTTTTGGTCGAAATGAAAGTAGTTCCGGCAAGTTTTGCGGGAGGGTCACTAAAATAAAACATTTTTCTTCTAAAAACAGCATGTGTTCAAAAGAGTGATTTATTTGCATCACAAACCAGTGTCCATGAAAAAGTCACTCCTCATAATCACTTGGCCCTACTTTCGCTCTGTTCATATCCCTCCGCGCTGCCACAAGATGACACTTGTCTACCTGTTCCACTGCTGAAAAAAGTTGATGACTAGTGCGCAGCAGTCAGCAGCATGACAGCGCACTGATAGGAAATGAGAGAAAGTAGGACCAAGTGATTACGAGGTGTGACTTCACTAGTTCTGATACTTAGAATAAGAAAGAAATAAGAAAGATAATTAATTCAAAGGACAGATCTTCTGTAATATCCAAGGAACTGATTGTTTATGTTGCAAAACCTACAGCTAGGAAGGATTACCGGCTGTGTTTTCTTATAATAAATAAATAATTTCTAAAATATTCATGGAATAACATTCTTTGTATCTCCATTGTTGTTGGCAGCTGATCATGTTGACACAGGAAGTAAGGATGAACTTAGACTTCCCACCAGATGACAGCTCCATATGTCATCAGTGCCTGAACAGAGCTTTGATCTTCACGTCATAAAGGTTCTCGTAAAAGTTTAATATCAATAAATTAAGTAAATATTCTCATATATTATCAAGGATGATACAAGAGGCAAAAATTGTTCTCACCAAAAGTGGATGTAACCACTAGGACTGAAAAACTGGAATAAATGTGTCATCAGCATCGACTGTACAAGTGTCATTCCCACATAATTATGCAACAGCCCGTTCCACTGGAGAACATCAGGCTGTTAATCAGCTTAGAAACACCAACTGGGGGCTTCTATACTGCATTTTGTGGTTGGGTGTTATCTTCATCATGCTGGTTGAATGTCTACTTCAGTGTAATTACATTGACATCAGTGTGGTTTGGACTGACGTGAACACTGGAGCTCACTTCTACACATATACGACAAAAAAAACAAACACACACAGTTTTGATTATGTATGTTCTTTATTCATCCTGACAACTTAAATTTTCCTCCAGTTTTATTTAAGGTGAAGTAAATGAAATGAATTTAAGTTCTCAAATCACAACCAAGAAAACTAGAGGGAAATTAGGAACAATAGCTTATTTACTCTACATACGTAACTACATTGTACAGAATACAACATTACAAAAATAAGATTTTCTTTGCAGCCGTAATGATCTGGGTGTTTACCTCTAGGAATGCTACATTTATCTTTTGCAGTAGAACATGACAGTATGTGAATGAGTCTGTGTGTTTACATTTTAAAGGATTTTACGTCATCACGTCATTAATCACGTGCAGCCAAATATAAGAGTAGAGTCCAAATAAATCATGTGCTTGGATTGCATCCAACTTCCTCTATAGATCTACTGATCGTATACGGTTTCATTTAAAAACATATGTTGCCTTGTTGAAAAGTCTGTTCACATGTGCTATAAATTGTCCCTGATTATTCTGTGCTAAATCGTGGATAAATATTGACTGATGGATTGTTGATATGTTATATTAAACCAATGCATTTTTTTTAAAAAAACCTACTGAAAACAGACTTATTACACGTGAACCACTGTGCTTCATTTAGTGTCATTTAACCTTGAGGTAAGACATCACATTGCATATGAGAATATCAAAGCATTGCCTGGTTTGTGAGGAAATTAACAATATATATAAATATATAATGGTACATAATGTGTTTATGTAATGGAAGGGATTCAGAAGAACTACCACACTACAGCTTTGGAAAAAATATTGCACCACTAAATTCAATATATCATCCCAGAATATTAGTCATTTATACACTTTATATGTTATAATTTATAAATTATTCATTGAGAAAATCGTGTTTTCTCTCTCATTAATGTGATTGTCATTAACAGTGTCATTACTTTGTCACAGTGGCCCAATCATTTTTTTTTTTTTTTTTTTTGCAAAGCTGTAACATTTACAATCAGAATTTAACCTAAACACAACTGCCAACCGGTCTGACATCTGTTATGTGGTAGTTATATGCCACAGAGAATTTTTATTTACAATCTAAAGGCAAGAAGAAAGTCCCCTTAATCTGCAGCCGCTGACTAATCTGTAACTTGTTGTGGGGGCTGTATATCAAAGAATGGCGCTCTTGTTTAGAGGATTAGTGTCTTGCTACTCTAGTCGCAGAGATCACAACCTCTGCGACTACGATGAGATGTCAGATGGTATGCAGTGCACACATGTTTTCATTTCACATGCAGGGGTGGGGGGGATTCATTGACTAATATTGGTTTAGGTTGGTACGCTCAACACAGACTGAGGCAGCATTTGAAGGGTAAAAACCGCTTGAAGGCACCAATAACATGATGAAGGATGATTGACAGAGATCAGATGCCTGCCTCGTGGCAACCGAGGTGTTAACAAGTGAACCGGTTATTTATATCATTGGTCAGCTGAAAGATAAAATTAATTCTATATATAGGATTTAATGCCAGTAGCATGATTTGGTCTGAAGCACTGTACGACAAAAACCTTTAAAGATCGTATTACATTCCACAATGACCTGAGCAATACAGAGGAATCAAGTGTTCATATGGGAATGACTGAGAGAAGTGACTGCGTGCACAGTCAAAAGGACTGTTTGGTGACGAGCTTTTAGCACCACGGTCATAGTGTTTACATTTGTGTTTCTTAAATAAAACTGCAGAAGCAAAGGATAATAAATCCAGGACAGATGCAAGCAAACAACTACCATCCATTACTGTTCAAAGCACAACACATGCACGTAAACACTCACAAAGACATTGAAGTACCTGTCAGAAAACCACCAGGACACTACCACTGTGTGATTATTATATGCTCATAGTTTATTTGGACTTGTTCTCAATTTGAGGCACATCGATCTTTTCCCCAGTGAGGAACTGCCAGATGCCTCCTCTGTAGTTCTCATTTCCCAAAGCGTACAGGAAAACATTGAAGGTGGGAGAGGTCTTAGCCAGGATGGGGGCCATCTACGGGGACAGGAGATTACACAGGATCAGTCAAAGCCACACGTTGAACAGCTTCATGTTGCTTTAATACATTTTATGGGTGTCATTTGTCCAGTTTTGCGTAGATTTCTAATGGTTAGCTCTTTGAAATCTGAATTTGATTAAATTACAATATGATATCATTCTAATACCTGCACTGCAACTCACAGTTTGAACTGATCAAGACTGTTTTTAGCTTTTGTTTTAACTGTCTCTCATTTCTGTCTTAATTTTTTTCCTTTAGATTCATGTTTTATTCTGTATGTCTTTAATGCAATTTCATATATTTCTATGCCTTTGTAAAGCACTTTGAATGGTGCCATACAAATACACTTACCTTGCCTTGTCTAAATTAAATATAACTAACTGTAACTGTATTTACTAACTGTAATAAATTTGATAATGTTAAGGCAATAGCAAGCAGTACAAGTACAGTATAATATACCAGGAGCTGGTACCATATAAATTCAATGAAACAATTCATTTAATATGAGCAGAATAACACAGAAAGTTTGAAAAAAAAAAATTGGGTTTGTTTTGCTGTAAAATGTGTTGCATTATTAGTACACATTTTATTTATTCTTTGCACTTGGACTCTTCAGTTTCCCCAGGGTGTCCCATTTCACATAATGTACATGCAAAATCTAATGTTTTTACACATGGTTATTTTAATAGATATGTGAAAGAATTGATGAATGAATGAATCAACACTAAAAATATTCAGCCAATATTGAAAACAGCAATTTCTAATCTTCTATTTGTACATAATAACCAACTAATAAGTTACCTGAAGTCAATCAATGATCCAGAAATAGTGAGTATCTGATTATATTTATACATAACTTTTTGTTAGTTTTGAATAATATTTTTTAAGAAATGTAAAAAAAACAACAACCCCAAACTAATACAACCTTGATTATATCTAAAAAAAAAAATGTTTGAGAGCACTTTTTAATTTAACTTTTACATATATTTGAGGGCATTGTTTTATTATTTTACATCTCCTCGGTAAAACTGTATGTCACTTAGTCCCATTCGTTTTTTTTATTTCCATCTGACTGCATTTTTTGTAGTGGTTGTGAAATATTTACAGGCGGAACTTTTCAAACGTCTAATTACATTCAACATTTACTCCAACAACTAACACAATTATTATTTTGTTTGTTTATTTCATATATGAAATGAACATGACTGCAGAATTATTTAGCATGGTGTGTGTACTATGGGATGTTTTAGACTCAGTGTGTGTGATTTCATGTAGTGGTTAACATATTACATAAGTGCAGTACAATATGGTGGTTGTTCTTACCATCCTGAGCTTAGGAGACACCAGATTGGCGTTCTCCACAGCAGCGTAGAAGGCCAGGATGCCGTAGGGGCCCCAGCAGAGGAGCATGGTCTTAAGGGGAGTGTTGGGGTTAAACTGCAGAGGGTCAGGGGAGGGTGGAGACAGAGAGTGATTAGTTAGCAAACAACCATATGGAGTGAAGGAGAAAAAAAAAAAGCCTGGTGTCATGAGGTTTACATGGCGACAAGTCACAAGCCTGGGATAATGTCTGAAAAAAAACAAAAAAACAAAAAAAACAGTATCTGCATGTAGATCGCTCATGCTCAGTTCAAAAACAGCAAGTGAGTACGGAGGCACGTCAGAGTAATCCACAAGTCAAAGTACTCATTGTCCTGACTGAGACCTTGACACGTTCCTTTTCTGTTATTTAAGTAGCTTTAAACTTTGGGGGAAAAAAAAAAATCCTCTTATTCTACACTATCTGATAATATCACACATGTTTTGTATCAACCTGTCCCACGTCCTGATTGTACCCATACCAAACATATATATAAACCTGTTTTTAATTACCATTTTTCTGTGCAAATAGTAAACTGTGGCTGTTAAACATGTTTACTGATCTTCTGATTGTAATTTACTCCATTTGTTATTATTCCTCCCTCCAAAACATTACATTATTAAGAGGCTAAGTATGATTGAAAACTCATAAATCTATGTAATGGCACCATAAGGCATTATGTTTTTGATGGTTTCAAATATAAACTTCCGTGATTAAAGTTTGACACAATAAATTTGGTAGAGACATGCATCAGGATTCTACACACATAATACTTCTCTTGATGCTATCTCTAAACCCAACACAGGGCTCATTATTTTTGTTTTGATGATGTGTTTTGCCCTATTTTTGCATTTACAGCTGTTGTACTATTAACACAGGAGGATACGTTTAACTCCTTCAGTGTCTGATAAGACTTCACAGCCCTTACGTACACAACTACATACCTGGTTATCAGTTCTAATAGATTTAATTAAAATCTTCTCCCCTTTATCAGTACTAAAACTTAAAGGGATTGTATGTAGAACTGATACCAAACTATCAGTAGCACGAACTGCAGAGGTCACTAAATAAAGTGTATCATCACGTTTACTCCTTCAAACAAAAACCAAGTCAGTCAGTGACGCTGTGTGTTATAAACTTGGCGTGCTGCATCAGCAGATAGTTTACATTATAGCTCTGTTAGCTTAGCTCTGTTTTTATACTGAAAACAGCCACAAATCACCTCTGTTTTTCCATGTGGTTTGCGTTTACAATAACTGGACTAAAGATCTGTTTGACTTTTCCAAATAAGGTCAGAACTATCACAGTTTAGTCTGAACAGTTTATCAAAAAAAGAGCTTTAAACATAAATAACTGTATACCTTCAAAATCTTCACAGTCTGAGCCACAAAGGCAGCATCAATGACACTGCTTCAATATTTTTTTTAAAACAATTTACCATTTTCTTTGACTCGAACAGTTGTTTCTGAACAGTTCTCACCCTAAACTCACCTTTAGTGTCATTTCAGACTATTTTTAAGTAGAAATATTAACTTATTTCTTCTTTTATTATAATAATTTGTGTATATATGACTGGAAATCATAAGTTCATACTTAATTTTAAAATGATAATCGGTCCAGAATGGACAGTGTGTGCTTATATTTCTGATGTGTGGCAGTCATGTGCTCGGTACAGTGTAACGCTGTGTGAATCCAAGCTTTTTAAACAGTTACATAATTGCATTGTACTGAATTTGGTGCCTCTTTGGCTTTTGTGCATGTAGTGAAAGCATCTCTAGCAAACTCAGATGAGTGTGATTAATGGCCTTAATGGCAACATACTGAGGGGGCAACTTGATTCAAGCCCCCAGGATATCGTCCTCTGAACTGACCGTTCTATTCACCGCACACCAGCTACTGTTTGCATTCCCAGCTCAAGCCCCTGGTCTTCCTCTCTGGCTTTGACCTATATATGCAGGGTATGTCTACGTCTCATTCACAGTCTGTTTTGTCTCTGGGAACAGGAATCACGTGAGGAAGTTGTGCTTACGCTAGAATAGAAACAAATACTAGTCAACAACGAAGAATTCCTCTGATTCATGTGACTTCAAAGTAGAAAGAATGTTTGCTCAGCTCTGCAGTCTGCATACTTGGAAGGATTTATGCACTGGGTCTGTTCTATGTCAGTTTATCTTTTATGGAGCTACTAAATCAGACCTTTTCTCCTGAGTTCATGGATACATTTTAATATCCACATACTTTTTAAAGGTGCTTGAATTTCATGTTTTCTGTTTATTTAATAAGTGCATGTTTAAGCTCACCCTGGGGTTTCCGGTTTTCTTGAATTTCTGTCCAATGGACTGATAAGATGACATGACAACAAACACCTGGATGGCCATGTTGAAGATGGACATGGGAATCAAGTAAGACACATAGTTCCTGTGGAGAGACAAAGGAAGCCATGAAAACACTATATGCAGTGAGGTATTAAAAGTAAAACTAAACACATGTACATTTGTATTAAACTGACACATGTATATATAGTATATGTATACCTGTCTCCTTTGCTGTAGTCCAGAGTGCAGCAGGTCCTCAGGGGCTCATAATCGTACTCTCCCCAGCCAATGAGAGGCATGGCGGACCAGAAAGCAGTGAAAAGCCAGACGAATATAGCCAGAGTGATGGCGCTGCTCCACTGCAGCTTTGTCCCTGCAGGTACAAAACATTTAGCATTATCAGTGCATAATATATATCCATTGTATGTAAAAAAGCATGGTATTGCCCAAATGTTTCTGTATTGGTTAAATCATGCTGAAGAATACCAGATGATAATATGTCAGATCAGATGTTCATTTCCTCCTTGACCAGATTTGTGTAATTAATGAGGACTGAAATAGCAGTAGGGTCATTTATATCTGTCAGTAGTGAAACGCTGTGTGACAAGTCGTTAACATCCTTAGAGTGACTTCAAGAACAATTAAGACTGTTGTGGTTGGAATTTACTAAAACACACATTGTAAACCTATTCAGATGGTGAATGAGCTGTATTTATGTGAAACCTCTCCTTCTTCTTATTAGTCAAATGTGTCGATTTCGAATGGGTCCATTATCTGTAAATGCGTAACTGGACAGTGGGTTTAGTTTTTGACGTGTGTGACAGGAAAAGAGCTGATTTTTTATTAATTTATTTATTTTTATACTTACTGGTGCAGTACTGGTGGTACCTGTCCCAGGCAATGGCAGCTATGAAGTGGATGCTGGCTAAAGCTGTCATGAAACCCTGGAAACCATGAGTCTGGCATCCTTCAGAGCCATAAGGCCAGTACCTGAATATGGACAGACAGACGGACAGACATGAGATGAGATGAGCATTTTAGTCTTGTTTTTAGCTTTCTTTTCCCTCTCCCTTAAAAAATCCTGTCCTTTTCTACGCCACAGTTGTAAATAAGAAGGTTTTCTTCGACTGGTTAAATAAAGGTTACACACAAAATTACTAAATAAAAAAATAAATAAAGGTTTGATGACATGATGTAAAAACACACTTAAAATAGACAGAGGCAATAATTTAAAATAAAATTACAGTGCTTTTGTAGATGTTTAATTGTAGCTGCTTTTATTTATTTATTTTTTTCAGCTTGCATTGATGTAGTGTTAATGCAGATTACTGCATTTGTCTAATGTACAAATAGAGTTCCCCATAAAAGTTTGGTTTGATTTTTGCTTATAATAATAATCTCCTGAAGATCACACACACACACAGCTTCACAAACCCCCCTGCTGGTACACATGGACCATCCCCCCTGTCACTGAGGGAAAATGCTCTTCATCTCTGACTGCATTTTCCTCCTTAATGTGGACGCTAGTGCGGTCACACACAACTGATGATGATGATGAAGGTTGTAATGATGCTGCTGCTATTATTTGACCATTACACTGGTCATCCCAGCCTGTGGTGAGACCTGACAGTGTCTTACGAAAGGAGGAAGCTGACTCTTACATCACTCACCTCAGAAAACTGGAGAAAGCGGCGACCGTGGCGTTCATGGAGATGCCCATGTCAGCCAGGGCTAAGCTGAACACTAGGAAATTGCTGGGAGTCCTGAGCTCTCTGATTTTGAGGAAGGCAGCGACTGTCACCGCGTTTAGAAGGAAGCCCAGCATCCCTTTTTTTTCGTGGATGGGGAAATAAAAAAAATAAAAAAAACAAAAACAACCAGTCAGATCATGCAGAACCGCGGTAGTAAACGGAAACCTGCGCGCTGTTACGGCTGTGCGCACTGGTCGGTCATAGTAAACATAAATATAGCTTTACACACTTCAATCTGTCGGTTTCTATCTGTTTCTTACATATTAGAGCACACATTAGTCTTTAAAAAAAATAACAACAAAAGTCATCCAGTGACTGAAGCAGGTCCTGTCAGAGGTTAATGTTACGCATAACGAGGACAACCCTCTGCACTTTTGGCTGAATTCCAGTACAAAAAAAATAAAAAAATCATGATTAAAAAGCACTTACCCTCCACCAGCAGAAACGATCCCAGGGAGAACACATCGAACTCGGAGAAGCCCTCCGGTAAAGGGTAAGACGAAACCATCCTGAAGCCGATCTGACCAAACCAACTACAGCTGTCACACTCTGAGTCCCGCTCGTTTAACACGATGTGCCTGGGTCTGTGGCTGGAGGTAGCCCTCTTTTTAAAGGGGGATTTCACGTGAAAATCGTGCCCTTTATTATGTAAAGCTGCCTCTCTTTCGCCCCAATCCGTGCAGGAATGTCTTAATGAACAAAACCACACCAACCACAACCCTTAATACGTATTTACCCACCGCAACAGTAAAGCCCTCAATTAGTTACACAACAACCCTTTGTGTCTCCGGGACCCAGTGAGGATGCTGCTGCTGCTGCTGCTGATGTCAAACGATGAGACCGCATAGGATGCAGCCCACATCCCTGCTTTAAGGAGACACAACAGGTGTCTGGCAGAGTGGAAAGCCTTCTACCAATCACATCAATGGACATATGGTAGAAGAAAACCAGACAATATTTGTGCATCAGACCCTCCTTTTGGCAGGTTTTGCCACATGTTCATGGATGTGTATGAATAAATGAAAATGTGGTCTGAAAAGAACCACATTTATAAGCATTAATTCACTATATTGTTGCTGGTTGGTTGAAATATCTGAATATCTTTAGTTTATTTTTTGCAAAGCGACATTAAATGTATCCATTAACTGATGAAAAACGCAGAGTCCAGTGAGTGATTACAGTAAATACACCACATAGGGTTCACGTGGTGTTGAGGCATTATTGTGTGTATTTTATAATCTTTCTCTCATATGGCAGGAGTCTGTTTTGATCAGTGCTGTGATGTAAAATTGGACCCTGTTATCATCTTTTTTCTTTTTTTTTTTTAATGTTTTGACTGATCATAAACAGATTAAACTCAACCATGGCTGAAAATATACAAAACAAAACAAAATTGTTCCACCGTAAAGTTGTATGATTTCTACATGATAAATGGCAAAAAGAAAAGAGAGGTTTAAAATACAAGCGTGTGACATCAGCTGATTCAAAGCGTATAAATGAGATCCCCCCCCCCCTCATCATCATCCTCAGTCTTCATGGATTCCCTGTGTTTCAGTTGCAACATCACTGGCAGCTTTTCATACCATAAGGCTGGAGGGGAAACAAGGCTGACATTGTGCGGCTGAAGTCTGTCTCAGTCTTGGGATTATAAGATCAGAGATCTTGGTAATTATAGGTGAAAATGTGTGAAGTGCAACATCATATATCAAAAAATATCACCTAAAACATGTAGATATTTGGTAGTTTTTAGGAGTACCAAAGGGAACCCTTAACCCAAGAATAACATCTAATGTTTGTGGACAAAAATACCTGATTTTATTGAAGACAGCTCCTATACAGGTGATTAAATTCTTATAAACACAGTAAGGAAAAAAATGTCTTCTCAAATATTCTGAATGAATTAGACATGTTCATCCAATCCAACATTAAACAGGTGGTGGGACTTGAATACATTTGGTACTGATTTTCCTTTAAAGTTTAGTCCAATGCTGACAGTGGATGATACAGTAAATAATAAACACAATAACTCCTGTGTTATTTCTTCTGTTTTAATACGTTGCTCTGGAATTTCTGCATACTAACAGTGACATTGCACCTCATATAAAGTCCAGTCTTCTGATTCATACTACAAATGGAAAAGGGCAGCATTATTGGCTCTAGTAAATGAGATTAACTGCTGCAGCACAATATGGAATGTTTAAGGTTTGATTGCTCAACACATTTAGAGCCGCAGCACAGACCTACATGGTTGTTCTGTGACTTGAAGGGATTTTAATATAGTAGAACAAAGAGGTACATGGAAGCCATTAAGCACAAATACCCTTAAGTAGTTATGAATGATATTTTAGGAGGTCATTGTATCACATTATTAGTTAAATATAGGTACATTTGTACAGTTCATTCCAGATATAAAGCTCTGGCTGCCTAGCGGTTCACTTTTAAGGTCTGGATTTTCTCCACATACTTGGCACGTTTTGCAATGCCAAGTGTAAAACTGAAGTAGCAGTGTGATGAAATGCAAGGGAAACACAATGGGACAAATGCCAATGGAACAAAAAACAACAAATCTCATAGTAGCCTATTTACCTACATTAGGAAACAAAAGCTTTACATTTGGAGGTGTTTATTTGAGTATATGTTGGATTCTGATCTAATGTGTGTAATCTACAAAGGCCTCGTGCAATAAGAGCAGTTACAGATTATTCCACTTTGTGTATTTTGACCAAAGTGTTGATTAAAAAAAAGTATTATTTTTTACAAGTTAGACAAGGGAATTTAAAATAAATAAATAAATAAATAAAAAATACAGTTTTTTCCCTACAATTGACATGGCATCATTTTCATATAACTGTGTGATACAGAAAATAATGGTTATAAAAGATGTGATTTGTGATAAACTGCATTTTGAACAGAGGTGGAGGAAGTACTGAAGTTTAGTTGTTAAGTAAAAGTGCCAATACCCTGCAAAATATTTACTCGACTGAAAGTAGAAGTACTACAGCAAGAATCTTATTTAAGTAAAAGTTTTAGATTTAGATGAAGAGTTAATATAATGTAATGAATAACGGCATCAATTTCCAAAATTTAAGGAGTAGAAAGTATAGATAACTGCCACAAAATGTAGCGAAGTAAATGTAAAAGTAAAAGTATGTATTATTATTTTTACTTAAGTAAAGTACAGATACAAAAAAACTCCCCAAAACTTAAAGTATAGTAGTATAGAAAATAATTAAGTATAGTAATGTAGTAAAAATACGTTGTTACACATTGATTTTGAATATATTATAATATCACCATCGAAGAAAGATACCCATCTAGTTCCATAGAAGATGTTTGTTTGTTTTGATTTTTGGACCAGACAGTAAATATGAGTTCTTTATGATAAAGTTTACCATGTATTTACATAAATCACAAAGACTAATTAATACGATCTCAGTTAAAAGCTCACAAACACTGGTTTAGATGCAGAGTAACATGCATGTGACTGTTGTTTCACTTAAATCTGTGATCTTGGATTTAGATGTGCCAATAAAAGGTGTTATATGCTGAATGTGTAGATGAATAATTAACACATGTAATGTTTTCATGTATAATTTTGCTCCCCTGTGTTTTTTTTAAAGTGTATGGATATGACAGCTACACAGATCAAACATGAGCCTGAATGATTTATGCTGATCATCTTTGATTTGATTTTCTATTACCAATATGCTATCGTGACTAAGATCTATTGTTTTTTTCTATTAAACTGCATTTATAGTTTGATTGAAAAAAAAAAAAATCCAGAAATAGTCTGTATTTTTTGTATTAACAGCTTTGGAGATAATGATTACATTATTTATTTATTTACATTTTTTCTACAGACATTTAAAATAACAGGTCATTATAAGATTGTTTTTCAATACCAGATGTTCATTAAATTTGCTTTATGCTACATGGTAACCAAAATTTTTTTATTCATTTATTAAATTGGAAACGCATATTTAATGTTCACACAAGAAAAACTCAGATGTGCAACTCACATTAATGTTGACTTTTTTACAACTATGGTCCAAATCTGTATCTAAAAAACTGTTATTTTCAGGTTTGATAAGCTTTAGAATGTTATATTTCATTGTTTGTGTAAGAATTCAAGTTGGCATTTCATAAATTAACGTTTGCAGGACCAGAAAATATGCTGTGATACGTTTCAGGTATAGTGTAGGGGCCACAAACTGGGATGTAGGGGCCACCTTGTGGCAAAACAAAGTGTTGTCTACTTAAAGATTAACAGTCACGGCAGGACTCAAATGAACAAGCTACATTTGAGGGGGAAAAAAAAAATCAAACATCACAGTGGATTATGAGCATTTCGGAAGTGTTTTTATGTGATACTAAATAGGGACGTTTCTGCGCAGCCTATCGGATTCCGGGATGCAATACGCATCCAAATGAAAAGAACGCCAGTCCTTTCGCTAATCCTTGTCTATCCTTTTTATCTCGGGACTCATAGCAGTCTGATCACTATGGGACAGGGATGCGGCAGGACAAAGCCATGCAGAGGATATTCTTGTAAATGACTGAAAAAAACGGGGTTCTTGGACTTCAGAGGGCGCAAATTGGGCGCATGTAGACAAGCAGCGTATGCGTAAAAGTGGGCCAAAATGTTCCTCGTCCTGCTCCTGGGGCTCTATGTGGCCGCAGGGGAACTTCTCTCCTCAGTGCGCTCCTGCCCTTCGCAATGCAGCTGCTTTTACCATAACCTAAGTGATGGATCCAAGGCCAGGTAATGAACAGGTCCAACTCAAAACCAATTTCTATTTACAAATTTCACATTTTTACGCACGGACGCTTCTTTTTAGGACGGCTTCTGGCCTCACATAGAGGTGGACACGTGTACAAAAGATAATTCAGGGAGCACATTCCAATTTTATTTAATGCAGGATTATCTCTCAAAGGCACTTTCAAGCTTCCCATCTATGCCTTTTGTCAGAATTTGCATGTAGTGTTTTTTTTTTTCTAGAATTATAACATCAGCATTCGTGGTGAAATCACCACAGATGTGGCCGCCTTTAAAACTTAAGTGACTTAATTATTAGGGCATGGATAAATGTAAAGTTTGATTGATTGGCTACATGCTCGTATGTTTTTGTGTTCTAAATGTACTAATTACAGTATTTTTGCGTACTGTGACGCAGAACTGAACACAAATCCACCTGTGATGTTTCTTATAGGAGCGTGATTTGCAATGACCCCGAGATATCTCTCGTGCCTGTCGGGTTCCCTGTTGACACCTCCAAGCTGCGGATTGAGAAGACGGCCATCCAACGGATACCAAGCGAAGCCTTTAACTACCTCTCCAGTCTGGAATTCCTGTGGATGTCTTTCAACACACTGTCCGCCTTGAACCCGGACAGTTTCCGGGGACTCATGAACCTGGAAGAGCTTCGCCTGGACGGGAACGCCCTCACCGCTTTTCCTTGGGAATCTCTCATGGATATGCCCAGTTTAAGACTTCTGGATTTGCACAACAACCAGCTCACCTCTTTGCCCACGGAGGCTACAACGTACATCAAGAACCTCACTTACCTGGATCTGTCCAGCAACAACCTGCTGACCCTGCCCACTGAGGTGCTGTCCACCTGGCTGTCGGCAAAACCTACGCAAGGTCCAGAGAGCTCCAAAATGATTCTTGGTAAGAGAAAGTGTTCCAAACTGAAGTCACTGAACACATGTCAAGTCTTGATTTGCGCTCAAAACTTCTTCCATCCCGCGCGTAAATTAACATTCATTTGCTGTAATGAGAGCAGTTGATCTGTGGATATTAGGCAGCTATCACTAATGCTGATCCATGGAGAGATGTTTCTGAGCACATTAGTATTAAACAGGACCATATGTGTCTTGGAAAATAAAATTAAAGAATCCATAAATGTCCAATTAAAAGATGAATGAGGTTTAATGAATTAATAATTCACAGGATTTTGTATGCCTATCCTCCAAATGTAGTTTTTCCCATCCAAGAACAACACCACATTCACAGGAGGTTTTAATATCAACAGTATTAGTAAAATGATCTACTCTGAACAAATGCAATTGCAGTATTCTGTTTTTTGAAAAGGTACTTTTTGTGTTGCTGTTGAAATCTCACAACTGTAAGTGCTTGAGTTTATTTTATCTATAATAGAAAATGTTAGGTGTAAAAGTTTTTGTCAATAAAAGCTGTGTTCTTGGTTTCAACCTCTAGGAAAAGGATACTCAGAGAAATGTTGAAGGCAGATTTTCTGAAACTTGGGTAATAAAGTCATATCTTCTCTGTTGGTGTTTGTGAACTGACTATTTTTACTGCTCTGAACACTGGAGACAGTTTTTTTTGCACCTATTTCAGATTAAAGTTGGTGAATTGTGACGTGCTTTTTCCAAAATCTGATGTTCATTGTTGAACTATTACCACCACCACCATTATCATCATCATCATCATCATCATCATCATCATCATCATCATCATCATCATCATCATCATCACCATCATCATCATCGTCACTGTCATAGTCATAACCAGAGGTATGTAGTTTATGAATTAAATGTTAATCCTCTTACGGGATTAACAACCTAACATCCACACCAGCCATCTGCAGGCCTGTCTATCACTTTGAACACAGCTGGACGTTCATCTTCCTGCTCTGACCTGACTTGTATCCTCACCCACAGGTCTCCATGACAACCCCTGGGTCTGTGACTGTCGACTCTATGACCTGGTCCAGTTTCAGAAGTCTCCAACGCTTTCAGTGGCGTTCATTGACACACGGCTCCGCTGCTCGGCCCCAGAGAGTGTGTCTGGGGTTCTGTTCAGCGACGCAGAGCTGCGGAGATGCCAACTTCCACGCATCCATACTGCTGTGGCACGTGTCCGGAGTGCTGTTGGAAACAATGTGCTGCTAAGGTGTGGGACTATTGGAGTGCCTATCCCAGACCTAACATGGCGTAGGGCAGACGGACGGCCCCTTAATGGAACAGGTGAGTCAGCAGGTTTCAGGCTTGTGGCATCACTCTGTCACTGTCTCTGTGTGGGACTCTCTGTTGTTGTGTTGTGCTTATATCAGATAAGATGCTTTTGTAGCGCTGTTGTTAATTAAAGTAAGAGCTACGAGTGGATTGTAATGGTGTAAGTCTGACTGGCAGCTGGGGCTTCAACAGTGAGTTACATAACATTCACAATTGATGCAACATTGTATAATCACCTGCTTCTCTTCTTTTTCTGTCTAGACAAGAGGATGTTTTGAAATTAACATTTGTACTTTCATATGAGTAAATGCTGAGTTACACCCATATTCTGTTTTTTTTCTGTTTTTACAGTTCAGCAGGAAACCTCAAAGGAGGGAATCACCTGGTCCATCCTGAGTGTCTCAGCTGTGTCCTATCGGGATTCAGGGAAATACATCTGCAAAGCCTCGAACTACGCCGGGAACGCAGAGGCTGTTGTTTCCCTCATCGTTTCCAATTCACCAAAACTAGATGGAAACCAAACAAGCAGCACTGACAAGAAGGCCAAGGTGAAGAAACCCAATCCAATGGGCAAAGCTGCCTATCAGGAGAAACTGGTGGCCAGATATGTGGTCCCAACCACCACCTCTCCGTCACTGCCCACTCTGGACCCTGGGCTCCCACCTGGTCTGGGGTCTGCACTAGCAGTAGCCAGCTACAGCCTGGCTGACAAAGTGACCCCGGGGCCTGCCACCTCCTCCAACCCAGATGCCCTACTGGACCTAGAGAAGACCAATCTAAGCAACCTGGCAGCAAACACATCATCCCTGCAGCAGGACCCAGACCGGGTGGTGCGCTCAGTCAAAGTTGTGGGCGACACAGACAATACCATTTCTCTAAACTGGAGAGCTCCGAAGGCAAAGAACACCACAGCCTTCAGTGTGTTGTATGCTGTGTTCGGAGAAAGGGACATGAGGAAGATTAACGTGGGGGCAGGACAAACCCGTGTTACCATCGAAGGGCTGGTGCCCAGGACCAAGTACATTGCCTGTGTGTGTGTCCGTGGCTTGATCCCCAAAAAGGAACAGTGTGTCATATTTTCCACTGATGAAGCAGCTAGTGCCACAGGCACCCAGAAGCTGATTAATGTGATTGTGATCACAGTGGCCTGTATCATCGCGGTCCCGCTCACTGTCATTGTGTGTTGTGGGGCTCTGAAAAGACGCATTCAAAAGTACTGGGGAAAGAAATCAAAGGACATCCAAGATTCATATGTGACCTTTGAAACTCTGTCGCCTGGTACAAAAGCTAAAGGTCTGGAGGGTGAATATTTGAATAGACTGAACCCAGAGGAGTCCAACAGACTCCTGTCAGCCCGTTCCAGCCTGGACTCTGAGGCCACGGCTAAGATTGAAGGACAGCCTAATGAGTACTTCTGCTGACGTCATGCTCCAGCTCCGGCTCCTGCTCCACGACATCTCCCTCGCACCCATCCACACGCTCATCCTCATCTGAACCTCGATTCTACTTCGCATACTCACCCACATCACCACCCTGCCCATTCCCACTCCCACCCCCACCTCCACCCCCACCCGTATCCACAACACTACCCTTACCCTCACCCTCAGCACCATCCTGACGTCAGTCCCCCTCCCACACGCTCCCATACACCCATGCCATGGGATTCTCCCCCACCTGTCCCTCCTCGCTGGATCATGCCACCAACTCCACCACCACCGAGAGCCAGTTTCTATCAAAGAACTTTTGCACGCTGTACCATCATGGAAATATCAGTTTAGAGAATATCTGACATTTTAATCAACTTGTTTTTCCAGATATTGTTAGAATGTTTCTTGCAGATAGAATAAAACTTACCAGACTTGCACATATATTCATATATTATCACCAGTATCATTTATGCACTAAATCAGACACTTATCGTTAAATGCCTAAAAGAATGTTTTTGTCACAAAGCCTGTAAAGTTAAATGGCTGGATTTGATCTTTAATTGTTTTTTGCATGGCCCAGCGAAGGAACCTCTGAAACCTGATCTGATTTAAAGGGAACTCAAAGTGGACGATCTTCCATTGTTTATATCATATATGTATGTGTATGATTTGTAAATACATTTCAGGATGTTGTACACTTACATATAGTAAGCCTGTGCCTCTGTTTATATCTGTCATGAGTTCGCAGAGTAGATATACACACAGGCATGGTTTAACACTCCTAATAAATGGAGGAAAGCTGGAGCTGGAGAGAAGTACAGAGAGGACTGAACTATGACACAATGTAAATATGATGGAGATGAAATGTGAAACTGAAATTTTGATTCCCAACAAAGACACACACAATGAAATCTTTCTATGTACCTGTTTTGTGCCACCTAGAGGCATCACTACCCCATTTAATGTAGATCTATTCACTCCAATGGTATAAAATTAATTTAGTGAAATAAACTTTTATATTTACATATTCAGCTATCAGTTTTGTGTGTTTTTATATCTCTGTTTTCGCTGTTTTTAATCTGCATGCGGATGCTTTGACATGACTGAATCAAGAACTTTGCAGGTCTTACATCCTTTTATTTTAAGTGGGACAGGAATGGACATTTAATGGGTCAGAGGAGCCTCTGACACTGACAAGGGTTAATCATGAGTGTCTTTGTGCAGAATTAGAGGACAGACAGTTGTTTCGTAGGTACGTCAAGGATTAAGTTTAATAGGCTTCTCTGGACTGCCTCAGTCGACATGTCTTGAGCGTGAATGTAGCTCTTAACCTTTAGGACTGTTTTTGGACTATGGACATATTTTCTTTTCTACTAGTTCTAGTTTTATTGAACGTTCCAGTGCATGAAACATTTTCTCAATGTTTACGTGGGTGTAGTTGTGTAGAAGACCGTCATGGAAGGTAAGACCTGTTATATAGTCTAATCTTCACTCAGGCAAAGGTATTTTTAACCTTGTTACTGTGTCAGTGGGTGATGTTTAGTGCATCACTTAAGGAACATATGGTGATATGGACATGTTTTAGGTTATGTTGTACAAACATGAAGGGAAAAGACTGTTTGTGTTGTTAAAGAGAATGTTGTTTTTGATTTGGTCATTTTAGGATGGGTTATTCTGATACTGAGCTAATCGTTTATGTTAATAGGCTGCATTTATAATGTGTAAACAGCTTTTATTTGGTTGTAAGTAGCAAACATGGAACTATAACTTTAACGTTTTAATTTTTGTAGCAATTGTATGGCTTTTTTAAATTGAACCCGTGCGTAAAATGCAAATCATTGTAAATAGACGCAACCCTGCAGTCATCAATAAAACATTTTTTAAGTTACTGGAAACATAGAGATGCATCTGAAATGTATGGGCATAAAACGGAAATAATCCTACATTTTTCCGGCCTTCAGACTAAAGACTATTCCTCCATCATAGGTCGCTTATATGCATGGAGGAGAATGCGTTTGGGGCCATACCAGAGAACCTTCCATGGGATATGAGCAAAATACGCATAGAAAAGTCTCACTTCACTGAAATACCCCGTGGGGCTTTCTCAAAAACACCCGCTTTGGAAAACCTGTGGCTGAACTTCAATGACATCACAGTGATAAACTCAAAGGGCCTGGAGGGTTTGGGGAACTTGACCGAGCTCCGTCTGCAGGGGAATAAACTGCGTTCAGTACCATGGACAGCGTTCGAGGACACGCCGGTGCTGAAGATCCTGGACCTGAAGCACAACCATCTGGACGTCCTTCCGGAGCATGCGTTAAAATTTTTGCCCGGTCTGACTTACTTAGACTTATCCTTCAATCAGCTTACGGTCATATCGAAGGAGGTCTTCCTAAACTGGCCTCTGTACCAGAAACTACAGAGCCGCGAAGAGCAGGAGGCAACTGGGTTCGAGCCGAACGTGGTCCTGGCCCTCCACGACAACGCGTGGCTGTGCGACTGCCGCTTGAAAGGTTTCGTGGAGTTCATCAGGTCTGTCAGCCCACCGATTATTCTGATGAACTCCTACTTGACCTGCTCAGGGCCGGACTATAAGGCAGGGAAGTTCTTCCATGAGGTAGATCTGCAGCCGTGCATGAAGCCGGTGGTCAGCACACCGTCGGCCAACATCAGCCTCCCCCAGGGCGCAAACGTCACCCTCCGCTGCCTCTCCAAGGCCAGGCCAGAACCGGCAGTGTGGTGGACATATGGCCTGAAGATAATCAGAGGATTTCATGGTAAGAGTGTGGTGCGCGCAGTGTATCATTCACACCCAGTTGGAGTGATATCTTTGAGTAAATTAGATGTTTTAACACACATTTCAATCCTTGAGGCGATTGAGCAGAGCAGACCAGGGCTAAATCTATAAATGTATAAATCTGTATTGGCGCACCATAACGCATTCACATCTGTCTGTGTGGCTTCGCACCATCAGTGTTGATTAAGAATGTTTGAGATTATAGTGACCTGTAGCCGACCTAATGTCAGCTCTGTTGGCCTACTGTGTCATTAAATAAAGTGCGTCACCAGACTTAACCGTTCAGAGCTGAGTGCGTGGAAGAGGTCATGACTGCAAGCTACACATTCATTTCACACCACTGGACATATATCATCTTCTAATGTGACCCACTTTCTAGGAGGCTGTGATAAAAAGCTGTAATTAATCATAAGCTGTTAAAAAGACACTAGGCTGGAAGATGCCAAAAATAAATAAATAAATAAATACATAAAAAATAAATAAATAAATAAAAGTAAACAGATACTATTCACAGCCTGGCATCATGAAAGTTTCAAGTAAGTTTCAAGTGTATTTATAGGCTAGAAGATTAAAATGATACCAAAGTGTGGGACAAAGAAACATAATATGCATACAGGTATAAGACTTGTACGTGCTTGATGTTATAATAATATTACTATCATCACTTACATATATTACTTATTACTTACTTATTTATCACTGTTATGACTACTGTTACTACTATAGCTTTATAATATTTGTCATTTCTGTTATTATAAACCTCACGTATATATATTTCTCAGATAATGAGATAAAATAAAGTACAATCAATTGTGCATATTATAATATTCTAACATAGTTATTTACTTTTATTTTACTTTCATCCAAAGACATGCACTACTAGGTTAATTAGTTAATCTAATGTGCCCATAGATGTGAATGTGAGGGATTGATTGTTCTCTATATGTCCAGCTAATTACTGAAAATGAGAATCAGTTTTCAACTAACTTACCTGGTTAAATAAAGGTTAATTAAATAAATGAATGTTATTTACTTTATCTACTGGTACATCAAGCTTCAATCAAGCTACATTCACGCTCTCTACTGGTATTTATAATGTGCAGATCCCTCTAATCTAATCTAATCTAATCTAATCTAATCTAATCTAATCTAATCTAATCTAATCTAATCTAAACTAAACTAATCTAATCTAATCTAATCTAATCTAATCTAATCTAATCTAATCTAAACTAAACTAATCTAATCTAATCTAATCTAATCTAATCTAATCTAATCTAATCTAAACTAAACTAATCTAATCTAATCTAATCTAATCTAATCTAATCTAATCTAATCTAAACTAAACTAATCTAATCTAATCTAATCT
>JAPSES010000097.1:8800520-8814262 GCA_029822895.1 Maxillicosta whitleyi | reverse complement strand
TGCCTCTGACAATGTCACTGCTCAGTGTCACAACTAGATTATGTGGACTGAACAGATTGGTGTCAATATTGTGTGTGATTTTTCATGGAAGATTTAGACGAAAAGTAAAAAAAAAAAAAAAAAGATTTAGGCGAAAAGATGTTAAAATAATGTAACGAGTAACGGCATCAATTTCTAAAATGTAAGGAGTAGAAAGTACAGATAACTGCCACGAAATGTAAAAGTAAAAGTATGCACTATTATTATTAATTAAGTAAAGTACAAATACAAAAAACAACTACTTAAGTACAGGAATGAAGTAAAGGTACTTAGTTACATTCCACCACTGGATATAAAACCTAGATTCATCTGAAGGGCAGATTAATTTCACAGCAGGTACCTTGCTTATTCCATCTGTGATGCTGACAAGAACATCGATAGAATCTTGTTTCTGTTGAGATGGAAATAGAAATGTAACATGTCGGTAGTTACTAATGAAAATAGAATCATTACAGTACATTTAGAACATTCATTCGTTCTATTTGATCAAATCTGAAGTATACCTCTCTGTCCAGTTTTTCGATCAAAGTGATGTTTCCAGATATTGGGTCGACTCTGAAGTATTCCTTGGACCCTGGGTCAAAAGACAGGCCGTACCTCACCTCGTGGCCCTCGGGGTCTGTGCCATTGAGCTGGTAGATCTGTGTGCCTGAACAGAGACGTTACCGTTACATCAGCTTCAATTCAGATGTTTGAAAAGAAGAATGGATTTAATCCAGTGGTCTCCAAACTTTTCTACCTCTGCCATTTTTAACATCCCAAATGTCTGGTGACCCCAGACATTCAAAACAGAGACATTTGTTTTTGATCATGTAATAGTTTGCTGCACTATGTTTCAAATAAAAGTAAATTTTAGGTGATATTTATGCTATTTAATTTACATCATCGTGTACGGAGGCAGAAAAAGCAGGTTCAGATTACGGCACAAAATGAGAATTAGATTTTCCTTTGATATATCTGTCAGGATATGTACAGTCAGTCCAGCTGTAAGTTAATACTGAACAAACAATAAGTTAAACTATGAATTATATAAGAGCTGCAGCATCTGAAACCGACCACAGTGAACATGTGACAGATATGATTGTCTCTGTTAATTCATATATAATATTTTTTTTGTAATTTTTTATTTTTTTTTTTAAGCAATTACTAGAAATTTCAGGCGACCCCATTTGAATTTCAGGAGACCCCATGTGTGGTCTCAATGCCAAGGTTGAAAAACACTGATTCAGGCTGTTGGAACAAGATACAACGCACGTGTGTATCCATATAAAATAAATTAGTTTGAAGTTCAGTCTCAGACGAACATGCAGATCTGTGGTGTGAAACAGACTGAGACACACAAAGCAGCATATATTTGTAGCCGGACTGTTGGAAGGTGTAGTGGGACATCTGCAGCACGACCACAGCCAGCTAAATGTCCCTCACATCAACAGGTGGCACCAGCAGATGAACACGTTAGCATAAGTATGTACCTGCCACACAACATCTGGTCATCTATCTAAGACTATTTGACATCTTGGTCTCACAGATGTTGCCAACCAAAACATGTTGTTTTGTTGATCATTTGTTGTGCCAACCTATTAGACGTCTGAACTAGACAGTGTGTGTGTGTGTGTGTGTGTGTGGTGCAGCTCACCAACAGGTGTGTCCTCAGAGAGGCTAAACAGAGCCAGGTTCCCATTTTGGCTGTAGGGCCCATTGTCGTAGAAATAGGGAGCAAAGTCTGCACGTGCTGAGGAGAAACATCAGGCCAAAATGAATACATAACTAAGGATCTCAACATGTTCATGGGTTTTATGTAACTCCCCGTGACTGCCTGGGCTGTGTGTAATGCCCCCTGCTTGTTTGTCAGTTTCTTTGAATGGGATTAAAGGTGAGTTACGTCAGTGTCCAAAAATACATTTCTATACATAGATATTAGCTCTTTTACAAATTGTGTGTAATGTCGCACTCATCTAAATTCAAATACTGACAATTATTTTAATATAGCTATTCTTTTTTTGGTGGAAATAACCTTTGTAAACAAACAGCATAATCAGTAGCAGAGGGGATTAGAAGTCAAACTGACTATAATGCAAATGAGGAAGCAGTTAAAATAGGTATTATGAATGCAGTAAAAACAGAATAACTGTCAAAAACCAAGAACAACCGGACAGATTTTAAATCATCCACAGTGAGAATCAGAAATATATCTAATTACTATTTAAGTCACAGTCACAGCAACAAGCAAAACAGAGAACCAACAGGTGAAAACTTACCCAAGCAGGCGTGCACACAAACAAAAAGCAGTGACAATTGTAAAATCTTTACATTCTTCATCCTAAAGAATGAAGTTGTGGAATCGCACCATGAAGAGGGCTCCGTGAGAGAGAGTCCCGTACATGAGATACAGCTCTCCGAGGTGTTTATGGGAGATGAAGAAGGTCGAAGCAGATGCTTACATGCTAATCCAATGACACATCTTAAGAGACACTCCTAGGCCCCTGCACCGACTCCACAAACAATCCACAGGGGGTGATGCTACCAGGCTCCTCTGCAACCCTACAGGTATACCCAAATATATTTAATTTAGATGCTTTAGCAGAGAATAAGAGCAAGTTGCTAATAATAATATTTACTCATGGACTGGATTCGTTGATCAGAAATTTCTAAAATAGTCCTTTTGAACTCACAGCTGTAATAATATGCTGCCTGACATTAACATATTGTAATGTTATTTTCACCTAACACTTTATTTGTCTATTAAAATGTCTTAAAGTATTTATGACTGATGCTGTAGGAGCCTAATAATATAATTTCATTCATGTAATCGCATTACAATTGCATCATATTGTTATTATTTTCATCATGGACTGCCGCAAACATAACTTATATCATGTCCTGTGTTTCTAATGTGTTGTGCTGTCATAATAAATAATTAAATAAAAGCAAAAAATGTATGTTAAATGTTGTTTCTAACTGTTGTGGACAAATAGAGGGATTAAAAGACAAAGGGTCCAATGGACAGTGTTTCACCCACATTGTATATAATGCCATCTGCTATGCACTCAACAAACATCTGTTGCATTAAGAGGAAAAAAAACAACATAAAACTGTCCTATTTACTCAATTAAAGGAATCTGCCCAGTACAGCTGATGATGTGGATGTAAGCAGTGAGTGATCTGATGAGGTCTATGTGAAAAAAGTGAAAGCATGGGGTCAGTTTGTTCTATTACTGCACAGTTAGGTCCCAATTACTGATGACAAACATGACTTCTGATGCAAAAGAGATTAGATTTGCATTGTTTTTCTAGTGAGTTACATCATACGTGTCTGAAATCACTGTAATTAAAAGCCTCTTCAATTATATTACACTTTTCAATAGTATTTTGGGCACCAAAGCTGCCTAATCTTCTTGTATACTAATCTTATTTACAACTGGGGTGTTAACAAATGTTGAATGATATTACCTCAGCATCCTCCTAAAGCCTCACCTCTGTCTCATCAGTCTGTTCTATCTTCATTTTTGAGTTTCTCACATACTATTCAAACTAAAATTATGACATTTAAAGCTTTTACATCATTGCATGTGTAGCATTTCTAAAAAAAAAGTTTTTAGGGCTTTACAGAGAAAAGAAACACTTCTAATAATCATATATATGATATGTATATAGGTATGTATGTGTGTGTATGTATATATGTATATGTGTATTTATGTATGTGTGTGTGTGAATGTATGTATGTATGTGTATGTGTATGTATATGTGTGTGTATGTATGTGTGTGAATGTATGTATGTATGCATATATGTATGTATATATGTATGTATGTATGCATGTATGTATATGTGTATGTATGTATGTATGTACGTATGCATGTATGTGTGTGTGTGTATGTAGCCTATGTATATATGTATGTATGTATGTATGCATGCATGAATGTATGTATATATGTGTGTATGTACGTATACATGTATGTATATATGTATGTGTGCATGAATGTATGTATGTATATATATATATATATATATATATATGTATGTACGTATATATGTATGTATGTGTGCATAAATGTATGTATGTATGTACGTATGCATGAATGTATGTATGTATGTATGTATGTGTGTATATGTGTGTATGTACGTATACATGTATGTATATGTCATTCTCTTACACTAACACACTAAGTATTATTTTCAAACAATAGAACAGTCATAGAGCTGTAGCACTATTAAGGCATGTTTCATGCAAGAGGATTTACACATATGAATAAACCTTTTAAAGCCCATTCTCTAACATTAAAATGAAATGCACTTTTTAATCTGTGAGGCAGAGGTTGATGTATGCCCTATTGTCGGCCACAAGTAGGAAAAAAAGACCAAGAACATACAAAAAACCAGAACAGTGTCATTTCATTTATTTAACTTTGACCACAATTCTCTTAATAGGGTATACACACAGACACAAAAGAAAACAAGTGTGTAACACCCTAGACACAGAATATGAGAACATTTAACAGAGGTGTGATGAAATATAGACAGTATTCTGTGTTAAAGATCACCTGTCGAGTGACTTTTTGTGTCACGGCAGTGGCTTCAGGTTTAATTCTCATGGCATTGGCAGATGGCAGGCTGAAAGATTAACCCACTGTGCTCTAATCCCTTCTCATCTTGTAATGCACAGTGACTGTTTGTGGTCACATAGGGTCCATCAGACAGAAATGTAAAGCACAATTAGTGCACACAATGTTGTCACATCAACATCCATGTTATAGATGACATGCAATGTCAGGTTCACAAAACTGACCTTCATTCTAATCATGTGTCAAAGTGAATGGACTTTACAGAATGTGCACATTTGTGTCAGTGCTTATGCCATAAAAACATGCAACGAAGCTTATGTGAACAAGTGCCGTTGTGTCTACAGCTGCAGAAGAAAAATCCTATGGATAAAATTTACTGCTCATCTGTAGTCGGCTTCTTAGTTCTAATCATGTGCCTTCAATCACTCCCACACATGTGGACTTTTGTGTTCGTGTCGGACACAGAGCTGTGGCGCTGCCCATGGGGAAATTTCAAGGGCGAGCTCATCACTCCAGCTGCATGTGCACTGTTTGATTTGGATTATGTTCATTAATACACAATAGGCTCAGTGTATCCTGAACTGAGTGTAATTCAGACCCTGACATCACTGAATATCATGTCTGGTCCTGATCAGATGGACACCAGAGTCATTTATGAAAGAGATGGAATTTAAGGGATTTAAAGCCCACATGTAAACAAACAAGGTTGAATGGAAAAACCATAAAGAATAATATTTTATACCATGAATCTGCTTTTAATGCAGTACACAAATGAGGTCTAACACATTCACACAGGCAGAACATGTGAAATCAACCCCTCTGTATTTTGCTCCAGAACGCTGAACTTTACACACTGGGCAAAATGTGTTAAAACTGTTGTTTTTTTTAAACCTGTCAATGTGTCAGATTTGGATACGTTATGGTGTTAACTGTGTAAAGATGGTTAACACATTATGTGTTATATTTGACTACACACATTGTGTCTAAACAACAACAACCTGAAACCATACCTGCACAATTTATTTGATGCTGACACAGCGACATGTGAACTATAGTGTGTTTTACACATGATTTGTACACATTTTCTTCACTTTTGTTGTAGGAGTGCACAGGTTCATATTGCTTTAATGAAAATTCTTTAACTTTTCTCAGTGCAACACTCATGACTCATACACTTTGTTATTAATTTCAGCTTGTATATATCCTGTATATTCTTCTATCTGTGGTGCAGAACTAGCCTTTTGTATATTTCAGATTTTCTTTGTAGTTTTGTATATTGTCAGTATTTTCTGTTTAATCTTTAAATCATTTTATGTAAAGTCTAAGAATCTACTGGTGAACATAAACAGAGAAAATAAACAAATTTTAATTTTTCCAGTAACAGTGACATGAAAACCTTGCATTGTATTGTAGTTATTGTATTGTATTGTATTGTATTGTATGGTGTATTGTATTGTATTTATTGTATTGTATTGTATTTTATATTATTGTATATTGTATTGTATTGTATGTTGCATTGTATTTATTGTATGTATTGTATTGTATATTGCATTTATTGTATTGTATTGTATATCGTATTGTATTGTATTTATTGTATTGTATTGTATATTATTGTATACTGTATTGTATTATATTGTATGTTGCATTGTATTTATTGTATTGTATTGTATTTTTTGGTCAGTCATGTATTTGTAATATAGATCACATACTGTATGATAAAGAAAAATGAATACTGCCTTTTATTTTGTTTGTGGCATATGGGAAACTAAACATATAAAACACAAACTAAATAAAGCAAAAACACTTTTGACACACCTAATAATTGTAAAATCCCATTAACAACAAAACCCTCTCAAATCAAATTGCATGTGATGATAAGGAGAAAACGTTTTCCCCTGGACCATCTCTGTTTATCAGACATGATGTGGCTGATGTTTACAGCACGTTTTTGGCTGTTTATCAACAAGTGATACTCTCACAGAAATCTGAATTACTTTGGCTCAAGGTCCTGAAACGTGAGAGTCCATGAAAAAAAGTCATGTAGATTCAAAGAATGCCAAAAACAGTTTAGTCCTAAAACCCAAAGAACATTTTGGATTACAGAAGAGCACACGTATACCCTGGAGTGTGCTGAGTGTATCATCTTATTCATATCCTGCATCTAAAATTCTGTATAATTGTAGATGTTTTTACGTAAGATAAATAAAGCCTTGTTATAGAATTAGATTTTTAAAACCTGCTTTATGAAATACTATGAAAAAAGCCATTCCAGCAAATACTTGGAAAAACAAGGTCAAAAATAGAAAGGGAAACATTTAATAATATGTGGCCTACGATACTTGTGTCGCTGCAGGATCATGTCTGTCAGAACACCTGGTCTCAAGATACTCAATTCAGCTTTACCATTTTGGATTATTATTGATAATCTCTAGTGCAGTTTGCCAGGGGCAGAGGTTCGCTTTTAGTCCTGGTCCACTCTAAAACTAGGTCAGTCTTTTTAATCTCTCCATGTAGAGTATACTGTAGGTTAACAGCCTTTTCATTTCATAAACCTCAGAGAGTGCTACCAGAGCAAATTGTAAAAAAAAGAAAAACACACATAAATGATGCAATAATCTGAAAAAGTTAAAAAAAATCAGTCTGCAGGAACCATGGACTTAAATGACCGATCACTACTGAAGGTGTTTTCATCAGGAAGTTTATTCAAGTATTATTGGTTAGATTTGAACTACAGTCCAAGAAACTTTATAATACAGTCTGACCGCTTAAACAGACCACATATCCACAGAACAATACAAATAAATCCAATTTAGTGCAACAAAATGTTAAATAAAACCTTCCAAATACAAAATATACATCAGTACTCGCTTTAACATGGCAATCTAATGTATCTTTAATGTTCAGTAGAGTTTACAATAAGTACATTTGGGGATTAAAGTGTATATCTTTATAGATTAGTGTGAAGTCATGAACATGCTACTCACTACTGTCATGATAAACCCTGTTGTGTGTGTTAGCAGCTCTGTAATACTGCTGCTCTGCTGCCACCAAATGGTAAAAGACAGGAGGTGGAGTGTGACACCAACTGAAATAGTACCCTCTTAAAACACATATACTACTGGGGTGTCAAAGTCATGTCAGTTTAGGGGCCACTTTCAGCCAAATTTGATCTGCAGCGGGCCAAACCACTAAAATAATAACATAATAATATAGAAATAATGTCAAATTGAACCTTTTCCATATGTTTTAGAGCAAATAAAGTAAAATTACAGTATGAAAATATTTACGTCTGCCCACTATCCTTTCAAACAATGTGAATAATGTGGGGGGAAAAAAAGAAAAAATAAGTGTAATTTTAACAATGTTATATCTCAGTTTATCATTTACACACTTAAATTATAACGTACAAATCGCAGTGGATCAACAAATGCATAAAACATTTAATAACAGGCAGAATATTGGTAGAATTGTACCTACTTCTCTTAGGACATTTCAGGTTGTTCATATTTGTTCAGGTTATTTGCATGTTTTGCAAAATTATACTTTAAGTGTAAATACATAATACTGTTTACATTTACAAAGAGAAAGTCATCATTAAATGTGTTATAATATTTTTAATGTGTGTTAATGATGGGTTGAATGTGCAAAAAATGTCTCATGTGCTGAATATAGGTATCAGAATACATGTTAGTTAACATAAATAACTGGTACCACGAGCACAATTTAAATGTTTCTCAAACTTGAAGAAGACTTATGGTCCTTATTGGATTTGATTGACTGAAGGAAAAGGCAGATCTAAAGATAAATATTTGATTTTACTTCATGTCTGGTGTCCTAACTTCATATTTGCCTTTTCATAAATAAATACATTGCTACCTGTATGCCACAAGTCAATGCAGAAACATCATCAAATAGTGTTTTGGCTCAAAATGTATCATTGGAGGATCTGCAGAGCCCAAATGAAACCTGAAAAAACGAACAGGTTAACACGAATTAACATTTTGGGCAGGTTGTCTGATTAGCGTTATCGCTGTGCATGTGTAGACAGTTGATTTAGTGACTGGCAACAGAATCAACCCATAAAGATGAAAGATACCAAACAGCATGTTGGTCCTAAGGATGGAAATATGAGGACAAAAAAACACAGATGGAACAATTAAATGTTCTGCACTTATATGATGCTACATCTTGTTTTCAAAGTGCTTTACAAAGCCTTGTATTCACCCATTCACATACACCAGTAGGAGGATACTATGCTAATGTGCCACGCCAGACCCTATGGGAGCAATTCAGGGTTCAGTGCCTTGCTCAATGACACTTTGACATGTGGACAGTGGGAGCCAGGATTTGAACCACCAACCCTTTGTTCATTGTACAACCCGCTCTACCAACTGAGCCACTACCAGCTGCTTTGTAGAAACAGTTGAAGGTGTTTAACAAACACATTAGGTACATATATATTCCCTTCTTTCTTGAGTCTATCAAGTTTAATTTTGTCTTGTGCAAAATGAAACATAATTAATATAAATTTTAATTGTGATTAATCAAAATGAATCCACAGCACACATGCGATTAATCTGATTAAAAACATTAATCATTTGACAGCACTATTAGTTTAAACATTACAACACAGGCTTCCAATTTAGAGCCTGACGGGCTTATAGTTGTTTCATAGTGTAAAACAATGCACTAATCACAAAACAATAATACTAATGTTGCACATCAAATTAAACAGCAGAACCTGGGCTACCAGACTATAGAAAGCATTTGTACATGCTCCGACTGAAACTCAAACACCAACTGAATGAATTAGCAAATATCTTTTTTTTTTTTTTTTAATAAACCTGCAAATTCATTCATTTTCATGTATTTGTACTGTATGCCATCATCATTTACTCTTAACCAGTAACATATTTACAGATATTTACACATCTGAACAGGTCACATAAGTATTCCCTTTATTATGACACCACAGTTATTCAAATCTTGTGGTTGCAGAGATACACTCTTTTAATTATGCAAATTTCCAGCAGAGGCCTAAAAAAAATAGGTCTGTTTTTAAAGGAATAAATAACATGTGTCAAACATATGGCAGTAAAAGTAATTATAGTAGAGGTAGTAGTAGTTCTTTCTTTCACTCTTTTGCTCTTTCTTTCGTTGATGAAAAAAGTGATTTTCAGTTTATCTTATCTTAAATACATCACATTTATGAGTCATTATGAGTCAACTTTTTGGTCTCAGCAAGATACCAAATGACACCAAATTACAAATCAGTCACATTTAAGTGTAAGGATTTATTTATTTATTTCCACATGTTTCTGGGGTACACTGAAGAGCCATCAGAAGCATTTTTATAGATTTCAAAGGCTTATCTTGACAAATGAATCACATTTAAGCAAAAAAAAAAAAAAAAAAAAAAAAGGTGTCATTTCCAAAATCTCTTTCCATGGTCATGTCTTAACTTAACTTATACAAAATTATAAAATGTGTTGTAAATTGACAAACATATTTATTCATGTATTAACATTCTAAAAAAAAAAAAAAAAAAGAAAAGTAAAAGTATGTTTTTTTTTTGTTGTTTTTTTTTACAGTTTATTTTAGTGTTGGATTTAGACGGAGTGTCATGCTCCATTCTGGCAGTACTTCCTCTGACTGGGGGGTCTGTGCACAAAATTGCAGGGTGTTTGGAGATCACGTGACCTCGCCTGCACAGGATGTCCCACGCAAAGAGAGAGAGAGAGAGAGAGAGGGAGAGAGAGGTGAAGTGAAGCGTGGCCACAGTCCACTGAAAGTCTTTTCGCCGGGTGCTGCACTTACAAAAAAAAAAAAAAAAAACTTGGAGGAAAACTTTTTAAAAGCGATGTCGGTTTAGCACTTCATTTATTTTCAGGAAGTCAGTCGGATGTCCAGCTGCATCACCAAACTCCTCATGTGAAACCGAGTTCACCCGGAGTCAGATCTGCACCAAATTATATTAAAAAAAAGAAAGGAAAAAAAAAAAACAGCCAGGGTTATTTCCACGCGTGTCGTGCGCGGTGCTGTGTTTAAGTCCATGCGTGTCCAGGTCGCTCGCGCCTCGGCGCTGCCTCTCATTCATGTTCCAGAGGAAAGGAACCCGCGTCCGACCATACAATGAACCAGTGTGTCCTTGTCCGAGACAATGCAGCAAGATGCTACGAGGGACATTACGGTTTCTCACAGCACCGAGGACGGGTCCTTTTGCGCGACTGCCGAGAGAGACCAGCTAAAGGTACCTGTGAACCTCCACATCATATTTGTATGGCAGGATGTGACTTAAATGGTTAAAAAAAAAAAAAAAAAAACACCGTCAGTGGCACCGACGCGCGGTAAGAGCATGAAAACCTTGTGCAGCTCCGCAGATATACACCACCGTCCAAATGATCCGTATGTAAAACCTGAAGTGTGACACTATTATCAGTGTGGAACATTACGATGTGTGTGTGTTTGCCCCTGATGATGCAGGTAGAAACGGGGGGAAATATGGAGGCTGTAACCGTGTCAACATGGCACAAGAATCAATAAGCTGTTGCAGATCTGAGTTGATCATATAACCATTTTTGCTTTTTTTTTTTTTTTTTTTTTTTTTTTAAACACATCACATCTTGAACACGTGAAGGCATCATGCTCACATTTAAGATGAATAAGGCAGAACTGCTCATTAGTGTGTGTTCATACTGAATGAATGGAGATGTCTGAACTGCTGCTATTGAACACCCCATCCCCCTAAATCACTGCTATAAATGGGAACCACACACACACACACACACACACACACACACACACACTTAGACATGTGGCTGGGTTACTTTCTCCTTATCTCTAAATTGCAATAATAAAACATGAGAACTCAAATCAGTCAATCACATGGAAATGATAGATGACACCTTTACATTTTTTATGGTTTTCAGTATTCGCTCATAACGGTTAATTGTTTACACTCACACCCCTGGGTGAACAGCAAAGCTTTCAGTGGGAATTTAGCTTTCAGCATCTCTCCCTGAGATACTGTATCAAGGCTTTGAAGGCAGCCATTAATGTAATTTGTAGCGAGATGATAAACAGAGTGATGTGTGTTTCTGCTTGAGCAGATAGTCAGATTTGCCAAACGCTTCAGTGACTCTTGAATATGTAAAAGTGCTCAGCTCAAGTGCTTCAGTCTGACAGTTTGACGGCTATGGCGTATTAAGCTTAGATAATTGGGTGATATTTACTTACAGAGCACACAATCACTCCTCGACGGCTTGAAAACTGTGTCTTTTCCTTTAATGATATGCTTTGTAGGAATTATTCAATCTCTTGACAGATCCAAATGTTGTTTGTAGGTGTGTGTGTGTGTGTGGTAATTTCCATTTATTTTTCCAGTTAAAATAACAGACATTATCCAAATTAAATTGCATCTAATTTAAAATGAAAATTTCACCAAGACATTTTCATGGGTAGCTCAAAATTTGTGACACAAAATATACTTTTTGATTTGATATTAGTATCAGTGATGCACATTTTTTGTTTTTTTGTTTGTTTGTTTCAGTATCACTAAGCTCTAACACGCCCTGCCAAATAATGATCCGCATCACTGAAGAAAAAAAAAAAAAACAAGTAAAATATCAGTCGACCGTCCACACATTGAAACTTGTGACTTAATAGTTGATACTTCATCCATGTATCATGAAAAATCACATGAATTTACTGTACGAGGCTGTTCTTCGTCGTCAGAAGCCTCGTGGCAAATGACAAGAGCGAACCACCGTCCTGATTCAGAGCTGAGATAAAGAAAAACAAAACACTTCTGTCTCCTTTGACTTTTCTTTCTTTTCCTTCTGTTTATTCAGTTTTTTCAGAAGCTACAGTGTGTGAAATCCCAAATACCTGAGGATTTAACATTTAACATTTGGCTTTAACATCAAAATTAGATGTCAGATTCTGCATTAGTTTTGTCCATAAGGTGACAGTTGATTAATTTGACAATATTAATCATTGAATAAAACTGAACATGAAGCTCAAAGTAATTATTAAAGACTGTAGGAGGTGCGTTTTTTTTGTGGTTTTTTTTTTTTGTTTTGGAGGTATTTTTTATTTTTTTTTGTAAAAGTCATTAATAGCCTCTGAGAAGCCCAGCTGTTTCTGTTGGTCACAATGAGAGTCAAGCTCATAATTATAGTTGGTTAAAATTAATGCTGATTAATACTTAGAACAGTGTTAACATTGTTCCAACATGTTTATAGTATGAGGGGAATGTTCAGATGAAGCATGTGCACTGGAACAAATGCATTGTTATTAGCTTTGTGCTCATAAACAATAACACTGATCAAATTAAATGTATTAAATTCTGAACAAAAATCTTTATAATTTTATTCCGCAGTACTAAAACAATATGTATTACCAAAGATAAACTGAAGGAGTCAAATGAAAGTGTTTGAATAACTTTACAAAACTGAATCCAACTAATAAATACTTCTTACATGTGATATATTTGATCAGATATACGGCAGTTCTGCAGGTACTGGACGATCTAAGTCACAATATGTTATATTCTCAGACGTGTTTGTATAAATGTTCCATCTGTTATCTGTGAAGATATTTCCTCTCTGTACCAAACGTGTGCCTCTAACGGTGATAATAAATGAAAATGTTTTCGGTCTGTTATTGCAGAATGAAGCTCCATCCACTGCATAACAAGCGATGACAATTCTAAAAACTGTATAGACATCCAGAACCAAGCCAGGACTTAAGAATGAGGACCAAATATGCAATCGTCTTCATTTGTATTGTGGCCCTGGTCATCATTGAAAAGGAAAGCAACATCCTGTCAAGGTAAGAGAATAAACTTAATGGAAAACCTTAAAGCCTCTGGGATATAGTAACAGAGTTAAGACAAAAACATTGAATATGAATTTAGATTTTGGAGGGAAAGTCATATCTGACAAATGGCTAACAGTAGAAGATAGAGCTGCATATTTTAACTTGTATATGGTACATAGAATTATCAACAGTGAGACCCCAGTCTATCTTAAAAATTATTTTAACAGAGTAAATGGGGTGCACGCCCCCTTATTAGATTTCTCCCCCATATTACATCATATGGGGAGCGAAATCAAAACGGCTCAACCTGAGCTTCTGACAAA
>JAPSES010000097.1:8755987-8770654 GCA_029822895.1 Maxillicosta whitleyi | reverse complement strand
GTGTCACAACTAGATTATGTGGATTGAACAGATTGGTGTCAATATTGTGTGTGTGATTTTTCATGGAAGATTTAGATAAAAAGTAAAAAAAAAAAAAAGATTTAGACGAAAAGATGTTAATATAATGTAATAAGTAACGGCATGAATTTCCGAAATGTAAGGAGTAGAAAGTACAGATAATTTCAGTACTTAAGATAATTAAGTAAAGTACAAATACAAAAAAAAAACTACTTAAGTACAGTAACAAAGTAAAAATACTTTGTTACATTCCATCACTGCCTTTTCATCATACATTAACTTTGTATTCCTCTTCTCTCCTGTCATTGTGCTCCAACTGTTCAAGAACAGTAGGAACATGCAGGTTTGGTGTATAATACCACATTATCATTATTATTATCATTATTATCATTATCATCATAATGACAGAGTTTAACTATTGAGAGGAAATTTCAGATTAGTTTTTTTCTTCATTGAAACACAGGATGTTTGAGGAACAGATTCAGCCTGAGCGCTGCATATGTACTAGAGAATAAAAAAAGTTTTTTATTATTATCGTTATTAATGTGTTTTGGGCGGAGGCCATGTGGCAACAAAGACACCACGATTAATCAACTGATCGACTTATATTGGCTTGATCATTCGACTTCTGAAGTCATTAAAATGCCTATGCCTACAGTACAGTGCAGTATGGCATATGTGAAAATTAATGCAGCATACTATAGTCACATGACCACCAGGCTTACCACCACCATGGACACAGTTATCTGCCAGCTGTTGGCAGATGTGTGGTTTTTAAGGAGAATAATGGGGGAAAAAAAATAAATTCTTTGCATTTGTTGCTGAATTTGTCAAAAAAAAAAAAAAAAATAAAAAAAAAAATTTATAGCTGTTTTATTAGCTTATTTCAGTCTGTTGAACTGCAGCATCAAAGCAGCCTGTACCATAGTAACGTCATGACCCTTGCAGTTTGCAGCCATTTTTGCATAAATATGATGATCCATACATCCATATTTAATGTCTGTAAATACTAAAGTCGAGCAGATAATAAGCATAGTAAGAGAGTCCAAGCTCTCCTGATTATGAACAGACATCAGACATTGTACAGTAAAAGGCTGATCATCTATTTTGGCATCTTTGACATGCTGCTGATGTTTATTTATTTATTTGATTTTGTTTCGTATGTTTTGAGTGAGAGAATTTATGCAATTTGTGTTTAATATTGTGGCCAGTAGTCAAAGTTTAATATGATTTCACTTTCACGGTTTTTGGCTAAAACCTGTGGTATATTCATATTGTTGAGAAATTACGACGGACAGATTTTTTTTTTTTTTTTAATAAAATATTGATGAATGAGTAAAAAAAGGTATGCATGTATGGTTATAGAATTGATGTTAACTTTAGCTTGATATTTAACATGACTCATATATTCCAAACGTCTATGTTTAGGGTGTTTGAGTCTAAAGCATCATGATTCAACCTGACGGTCTCATTTTAATCAATTGGTGTTCATACGAGGGCTTTTCAGTACAATTTGGTTCAAGAGTAATGAGTGTCATTAAGCAATAGAGACGGTGGCCTCCTCCATCACAGTGCTGAATACACTGGCAACAAAGACAACCTCTAACATGGCTGGGGTGTCCTACTTATCCAGAAACGCTGCAGCTACATACACAGTAATAACATGCCACAGTGTGTTCCCACTGAACTCTCTCTCCCTCTCTCTCTCTCTTTTGCTGTTGCGGTCTCTTCCTATACACACTCACGTGCACACAAGCGCACACACACATACACACAATGGCTGCTCAAAGTTTTTCCAGGGTATTTCTCGGTTAATTAACAGATTAGTGGTGTGGGGCAGCTCTGAAGTTCAAAGGTCAAGACTAAACCCTCTAACTGGGGGGATAATCAGTGGCAGGTGGGTCCACACTTCTCCTGTTGCCCCTCGCAAAAAACCCCTCCCTGCCTGACTTGACTTATAGCAAAATAACCCCCGCCCAACTCTATATGCTCTTGACTCTAGCCACTGGTAAAAGGCGGAGATGGTGAAATGAGATGAAGTAATATTGGTAAAAGCAGATGTGAGGCCTGTGTTGGATAAACTCGTCCAGGCTCATATTTACCAAACTGACCAGTGGGATTCTCCAAACGGCGTTTCACTGAATAGAGTTGTGGACTATAGGATAGCAGGCTTTGGGCTAATGCTATAAAACAGAAATACAATAAGAGAAAAACGGGCGCAAAGAAACGAGGGCTTGAGTCTTTTTTTTTCCTCGACCATGTCTCCATTCACTCCTCCCATATTCCATTCCAGGTTCTGCTTGGTGGAGAACTCCATTGTCAGCTTGTGAATGGGAGACTTTGGGAGTGTCTCTCCTTCTATTAATTAGGACTGGCCAGCGTTTCCGCTCCCCTGTGAGCCCCTTCATTATTATTTCTTCACATTCTTTTGCAAAACTTAACCCCATTCCTTCGTTCTCACTTCAAAGCACTTGTGACAAAGATGCAGACTAGAATGGTGAAAATTCAAGCTTTTATTCCAAAGCATCCTTTTCCTGTAATACTTTTTGCAAGAGAAAACTATATTCGAACTCTATTGGACATAATATTGTATATACTTTAGAATAGTTCGTCATTAATAATAACAATAAAAAAACGGAATAAGTCTGCCATTTTGAAAAGTTCAATATAAATAATTTAATAATTGAAAAAACAGACAATATGGAGCTTTAAATTAATAACAAAATTAATATTTATAAATGAAAGTCATTAGATGAATTTACAAAATGATGACCTCAAACACACTAACAAACCACAAATCAGAGAAATACACTGGTTTCAACCCAGAGGCCACAATAAAATATTCTACAAAAAATATTTTTGCGCCCCACAGAAATATAAATATCTAATATAAGATTAATGTTCTAGAGCCAAAAAATGTGTTTTCTATCTATACATTTCTATGTGCTTCTATATACATACTTATCAAGTTTGTTTTTTTATTAGTTTTCCACTGTGTGTCTCACATTTCTATTCATATGTAATTGATTTTTATTATTACGTTTGATCCAGAAAAATGTAGAATGACTTTGTAATATTCAAAGTTGAAACCAAACCAAACCTGCTGATGCCCTTTATTCCCTAAACTAAAAAACCCACAGGAGTTTGGGTCATTCACTGACACTTTCTGTTCCAATTCATTTCTTCTACCTTTAGTTTGCAGACAAATTCAGATTGTCCATGTTATCGCCTGCAGAAACCTACACTGACAACCTTTCCTTTTCTGATTAGGCTGTTTATTTCAGAGTTACACAAACACGTATTTAACTGTCAACCTAAAATACACCTCCCCTACAACTGTGGTGAACATCAGCAACCAAAGAAGTCCTGGGGTGCATTCTCCCTCTGCCCAGCGGGCATCCATTTGCTCCAAAAAAATCAGTTTGCCTCATTAGCTACACACACTCTTGGTTTGTCACAATGCCTTTGCTTGAGTCCTGCTAAGAGTGCCCCCTCCCCTCTTCCCTTTCTCTAGGTGGAGACTTCAGGGGCCAGAGGCACAGTTTGGGTGAGTGAAGCCTTTTCTTTCTGCCCCTCTCCTAGCTGGTTTAAGGGTTGTAATTATCTTTTGCTGGGGGAGGCTGTAAATTGGATTAAAGTGGAGGGTCTCGGCTGAGTGGATCACCCCCCCACCTTCTCTCTCTCAGCCCTCCTCTTCCCCCACCATCTCACCACTTGGTGGGCCACACGCTGATAAAGTGCGGAAAACCAGATTTGGATTCAGCCTCGGCATTCATGGCTTCCTGCCGGAAAAAATGAAATTTTCCAACAGAAGGGGCCAGTATGCCTGTGGTATCTGTCCGCGTGGTGTTTCATCTGGCCTCACTCTTCCAGAAACACCATTACCTACGTTATCACTCTGAACCGACTCAGCCTGACTGGACCAGGAAGCCCGGCCAACTGTCATCCATATATAGTCTCTAAGCATCCCAGAACTGTAGCTCTGTTGTGTCCTGATGCTCACCTGAATAATAATTAATACAATTTGCACTCGTCATCAACAGTTTACCTGCAGAATACTATATATGCATTTAAAGATCTGTTGAAAGATCAGATATCAGTTTAAAGCTCAGGATCACAGCTATACAGGGTGTATAGATAAAATATTCTGGATTAAAGTAACTGTTAGGGTCTGAAAATGGAATATTCTGAACACCATGAGGACAGCGGATAGGGAAAAGGTGAATGTTTTTGGGTCGAAGTTGTTTTCCTGGCGATTGTAAAGTAGTAATCCTGTCGAGGAATGTCTCTGGGTCTTTACGGATTGCTGGGATACTGGTGCGTGAAATGGCAAGTCTACCTTTCCAAGTGATGTGAACCCTGTTTTCACTGAAAATCGCAGCAGCTTTTACAACTCATGGCAGGTGCAGCATTTGCATTGAATTGACTTGTCCATGGAGATTGGCTCTTTTTTTTGAGACTCAGATCTGAATACTGTTGGATTAGGGCAACTTTTCTTTAAACTTATACTTTAGCCTCTGCTACAAGGACAGACACAATAAAACCTGAAAAGTATCGTGCAGTGAAAACATATGTGATGCTGAATGTTTCCCCTGTGTATAAATATGAGTAACGTCACCATGTCAGTGCTGTACTGTGTGAATGTATGTTCTGTACACTGCATGTGTGGACCCTACACTGGAGCGCAACATGCCATGCTTGTCTTTTTGCAGTTTCCTTTAATAAATAAATGTAAAATACAATTATTAATATTGAAGCAAACTGAAGAAAAGTAATGTTTGACAACAAAATTAATACAAAGCCATCTTATTCAATTCATCTGTGACCAATTTTAAGGTGCAAGACTGAATATTTGGGAAATGAAAATTGCTTGCTTGAATTACACTATATGGACAAAAGTATTGGGACACATTGAATTCAGTGATTTATTAATAATAATACGGGCTTGGGCTGCAAAAACAAATGCCATAGTTTGATCTAACTATATATTGTGATAAATATTGTTGCAATAAATGTTTTCATTTTGTCTCTAGGGATCTTTTTTTTTTTTTTTACTTAATTCTATGCACTATTAGTTATTATTTATTTATTTAATATTATAATGGTTCTAAATGTTCTACCTAAATAACCTAAAAAATTCAATTCAATTCAATTTAATTTGAAAATTTGATTTCTTCAATTCTCACTGAGGACAAAATCTGTTATTTTGTTATTTATTGTGATAATCATGTTGATGTTTCAGATTAACAGGAGCAGTGTGTCCTACAAGCTGTAGATATGATGTAACCCCATATTTCTATCTATATAGCATAGCAAAAAAAAAAAAAAAAAATTGGAATTACACACGATGTGAACCTGAAAATGACAGCAGCAGCAGATGTTTCCAAAGAATAGCTATAAAGATCGTATTGACCGGACAAACACCTACCCGTGTACAGAAAATCTGATGAGGTCAAGGGGTCTATATCTCTCACTTCCAAACCAAATTTGTGAATGGAGTAAGTGAAGTAGCGTAAGAGTTTTCTCAGAGGTAATACCAAACTAGGTTGAGTGGTCCCCTATTGCGGGTATAATGACCTGAAACCTGAAGAGCAATGAAAGAGAGTCTATTGAGGAGGGTTTTTCCATTCACATAAAATGTCAATGCATTTTCCAACAGACACTTACAAGGGATCAGTGGACCCTCAAGTGTTCATGAAGAAAATAACCTTTCAGTACTACACAGGGATGCTACTCATCTGAGCCATTCTACGACCATAACACCTCTAATGATTTAACAAAATAGCTTTGGCATTTTAGGAAGATAAGAATAAAAAGGAGAAAAAAAAAACACTAACAGACAAAAAAAAAAGGGAAACAAAGAAAACACCAGCGCCTGTTCGAGGGCTTACTTATGCCTTCGAGCAATAAACATGAAATGATGAAGTAAAAGGCCACACAGAGTGCAATCAAGTAAGCTATCTTGCTTCTTGGGTTTTAGTTACCAGCGTGGAGGTGTTTTTTCGCTGCAAAAACAGAGCTGCAGTTATCTGGGATGCTCTCTTTTGATGTTTCCTCAGCCTCCCAGCTTGTGCTCTTTTCTTGCTCTCAGCCGCTGAGATAAATGGGAGGGAGTGCTGTTGGTAGGAGATTCCTCAACACAGTGGGAGCTTAGGGCCGTCACTACGAGTGTTTGTCTAAGATATGGAGTGTTTGTAGTACTCCCCACTACTAATTCACTTATTATTACACACAAGAAATATAGCCAGGAAAAAATGTATGATGTGTGTTCCTGTACTGGGTGTTTTTTTTTTCCCTCTATGTACATCATGGCACCATCTCCCACCCCCTTTTTTTTAAGTATTAAAATTTGTTAGATAAATTACATTCCAACTTCTTCTTTTTTTTTTTTTTTTTTTTGGTTGCAAATCATTTTATCTCTTAAGCGTGTTCATAAAAAACACAGCCACTGTAGCTAATGACTTTGGAAAAGATCATTTACAGTGCATTATTATGAAAACACATTGGCAGTGGGTTAGAAAAAATGTTTGCCTTCACAGCCTCTAATTTGTAACTTTTAATGGATCAAAAACAGAATAAAGTTGCACTGATATGAAACGCTGACACAGTTGGATGAGTTCGCTCCTGCATCTCTGAATGCAGTTTAATTAATGTAGTAAATGTGGCGCCCAAAGAGGTGTTTAAATAGAGCGGGTCGCCCACAGGTCCGACATATTTAGGCCGGATACAAGCTGCAAACGGGGGCATTCTGTCCCTGTGTTTATTAGACAGTAGTCTCCAACCTCCTTTCATCTTTAATTTCCTGCCGTGTCATCTGAAGACAAAGATCAAACAGGGGACAAAGTGACCCTCCACGCTCCAGATTTCTCTGAGGACAGTCCAGAACCCCCGCTGATCACTCACCCTGACCCTATCTCAGTCAACTTCCGCTCCACATAACCCTCCTCCGCAGACTAACCCTTAGACGGTATCACTTATCAAAACTAGTTATCTGAAATGAGCCTGTCTGTCCTATGTTACTGATTAGTCACTGACTCCGAAGGCATTGGCGTTGACAGAATTTGACTCACGAACATCCCATCACTCCCTGGGATTTCATGCTCCTCTGCCACCGTGACTGACTTATAATGTGCTTTTAATTTCTATTTTGACTCCTTCTGTGTTCAACCTTTGGAATGGCCGTTCAGCGCGCCTCTCTTTTCTCATCAGAAAACTTTGATTGCCAATCTGCGTGATCCATGTCAATCAAACATCTGTTCAGGGTTTTGTCCACTGCTGCACCTGCTGACCTCCGAATGACCTGCAGAATAAGCAGCGAGGCGGGAAACTACAGGAAGCAATTTACTCTCCCAAAGCTACCTTGGAAAGCAAGAGCCAATCAGGGCTCTGCACGGAGTGTCCATTTTTGATTAAATGTACTCTAGACCTGGCTTCTTATGTTTGATTTTCTTTCTTTTTAACTGCACCCACAGTGTTACATAGACAAAGGGGAGGTGAAATTTCTCCCTTCCAAATGGATTGCAATTTCCCCCCATTTAGCACCTGAAGGTAATTAGCTTGAAGAGATTGCAGAGTGAGAAACACGTTCATGGAACATTAACTCTCGCACATTCTCCAGTTGCAGGGAATTAATAGGAAAGATTAAAGTTTAAAGAGAGCAAATGCCATTAGCTCACAAACCTCTTCTCAGGGGCTGCAACCAAGCCATAGCAAAGCAACGCTCTTTTATAAAATCACTTTCTTTTACATTTCATGTTACATGCAAAGTTTCACACACACATATTAGTACATGTTATTTTGATGCATGTATATGTACTTTATGTTACACTTGCACAATTGCCTGCAGCTTTTTTTTTTTATTGTCCCCTTTAATGAGTTTTTGTACGTCCTCCCCACTGCCCCTGCATTATGCTAATCACCAGCTTGACATGCACTAAATTAAGTAGCAAGCAAGAGAAAATGCAAACACAAAAAAATAATCAGCGTCAAAGCATTTTGATATGCTTCTTGAAGACACTCTCTACTTATCTAATCTCCTCTGCTGTGCCTCCTGGGATATTTTTAAGTATCTATATGTGTATCTAATCATTTATTTCCATCATACATTGAGTTTTCATTCGGTTATACTTTCCTCCACTTATTTGCCCATTTAGCCATTCATCCATCAATCTATCTATCTTAAGGGGATAGAGGAGGAGACGGCAATTGGCAATGAATTTTTAGAGGCCATCCTACTCACAGATTCCATCATACCCTGAAAAATTCTGCGAGAAAAAAAAAATGAAATTGAGACATGGTAGAATTTATTGCCCAGAAAATTCCATTCTACTATCTGATTTGAAAAGTCCAGTCCTCCTAGCTTCAAAAAATCTATTTCCCCACATTTTAATACCCCCGCGTAGCAGTCCTCATAATTCATTCGAGTGTGTTAAGCTCAGTTTTATTAGATCTGAAACAAATTTTGGTGGGGATCCTATAGGTCATTAACCATGGAGTAATTTTATCCTTGTTTCCCTAATGATGCCATAATGGTGAGTGAATTTCTTAACTAAAGACCAAAGAACATTGTGAAGGTCAGCTTCATCTGCAGGCTCCTTCAAGCGCTTCTCAGAGAGATTGGAAAAGTCGCACATTTTTGAGGAGTCATTAATAACCTTAAAGCTGAGAGCCTATTTGCGTTCTCGCTCTCTACCTTTTAATTTCCCTGCTTTTTTCCACTCTCTCTTTCCTGCTCTCTGTCTTTTTTCTCTGTTCTTTGATTGCCCTCATGCAGAAAGAAAGGAATGCCACCAGTATATGTGTGTACGCAGGGTTAGTGGGAGTCTGAGAAGGAGAGGGAGAGCACAAACGGTAGTGCAGTAACATACAGATCCCAGATGTGATGCTGCTATAATTTGAATTTTATGCCTTTGTTATCGCTTTAATCATTTTCTTTATTCGTTTTGTTTCAGTGGTCTGGGAGAGACACCTGATAGGGTAAACCACCTAGGGACCCATTTTTATTTGGAATGTGGTGCAAGGTCTAATTAGAATTTGAATTTTGCTGAGCCTTGAAATGGCTGGTACTTTATCCTGATCGCCTTAGATATTGTTCCAAGTCAATCATTTGTCATCGCAAAGCATGCTGGGAAGGTTCTGCTAATGAAGCTCTGGGTTTGTTCACCGTTTTTTGCTGCCCTGGCATTTTTGTCCATTTAGGCGGCCTGATGTAAGGACGACAGCGGTTATATATCCATGTTATGACACCAGCAGGAGCGCACTGTGACGAGGACTGCTGCGTGTTACATCCATCTGAGGTCTGTCGCCGTCCAACAGACACACATGAGCCTTTGAAAGAGTCTGAGAGGACGACTTATGCATTTGTTTCATCAGAAAAACCTGTAGATAGTAGCAATAATAGCACTTTGTTTTAACCTGCTGTAGTAAATTTGTAAGCATTTATTTATATGTTTTAGGATAACCAAATATAAAGTAGTTACAAAGCATTTTACAGCAAATCAAAAATATAATTGTAAATATTAATATGATTATTCACAGGCATAAAACTCATAATAGGGTAAGAAAAAAGCTTAACTCAAGGTCCACCCACTGTTTGTCCCAGATGTTTCAGCTGCATCCCATAGCTTTTCATCGGCAGATGCTGTTTTGCTTATTTGTCACAGAGAGTGATGACACATTTACGAATTAATAATTATTAACAATATCATGAATTGAACCAATATACACTGCTTCATATGAAAAAAAAAATGTATGTAAAAGAATAATTATAACTTAAGGAAAGCAGGTGTTTTCCAGAAGGTTGACAATTCAATAAACAATATGCATAAAACTACCCCATTGTGTATTCACAGGTCGAGATTGAATCATAAATTGTTTTAGTAGAAATTAAGTTTGTTCTTTTTCATTGTATTTGTTTGTAGATTTTTTTTGTTTTTGTTTTTTTTTTGCATCGCTGCATTAACTCTACTGGCATTTTGGTTCTAGAAACACAACATAGAAATGTATAAAACAGCTTGAGGTGTCATGATGAATAATGTATAATAGTATAAATACTAACTTATGTTGTCTTTGCAAAATTATAGTCACCCTCGTTCTTTGAGGGAACCAAAAACTCCTGAGGCTACAGCTTGTTCAAAGCCTGCTCTCCCACAGTGTTCGACCATATGTGTGAGTGTCTCTCATTTAGATGGATTCCTCCCAGGGACAGGGGACTACTAGCTGTCCTGTACGTCTCTGTGTGAACAGGAGAAGGTAATGGTGTTTTGTCACAGCCTATCTGGGTTAACGTGTGTCCTCCTCTCAGGTCCCCTCCGATGCATTTTATTTCCCGGGTGCCTCTTTTGGAGAGATTGGAGTTGACAGGCGTTAACATTTAGAAATGTACCAATAAATGGCATTCATGGGTGCTGAAATGCAGTTTGCTGGTGGTACATGAAGAGCAAGGCAGCAGCTCCGCGTGTGATGGAATATCAGCCTAAAGGTGGTTATTACCTATTAATTGTGATAGTTTTACGGTGCCGCTGAATGCTGTTGAGGGAGGTTAAGTTTCCTGGTTTTGTGTGCAGTTGCATTATGAATTGTTTTCCCTTAGTTCTGCTCGAGTGAACAGGTATCGGCCGTACACGTGGGACTCGACTCTTCTGTTAATTGCGTTTAAATCTAATTGAAAGTGAAGTAAAAAGTCTGGAAAGGCTGCTTTGAACTCCTTTGAAAATAAAATAAAATTCTTCTGACAAGATGATGGATCACCTGTAAGTCTACCTGACACTGAAATTAGGGTTTTTAATGACATGCTGCCTCCTCCTAGATGTGAAATTCAAATTCCCTCCCTGGTCTCCCTCCCTGTCGTCACCTGTCCCTTTGACTCGCGTACGCCAAACACAGGCACTTTGTCTTTGTCACTGGGAGCAGGACAATGTTTTTCACCAGCAAGCTTTTGTATTAACCAATCTCATATGGAACTGAGGACATAGCTCATTGAGCACCGTGTTGTTGTTACGTGAGCGTATTTTTCCTTTCATAGGAACCAGGCATGTACCACTCATTTTATCCCTGCAGCAGAGGCCTTTTTATTCCGCTATACATCAGATGAGATACTTTTCAATCATACCGCAATTATTATCAGATGTAGAAACCAAATTATAACTATATTTCGACTTAAAAAATAAATATATATTCAACTAACTGGTAAAGTATGAGGAGTAAAGTCAATTAAAATGCCTAATCTAAATATTTAAGCTCTCCTGGCACACGGATGAGGCTTGCATGGTGTCACCTGTAATCAGGTGTGGCACCTCTTATGAACACCAGTGTTGGATCCCTTGTCACCACACAATACTCGGCTTCAACAGGGGCTACAGTAATCCATCCTGAAGCATGAAGGAAAGGACTGGGCTGGCTCTGGGACTGGGGGCAGCGAGAAGCAAATGAAAAATCAATGCTACTGTGACACATTAACTTATCCCCACAATTTCATAACTGGCATTAGGTGTCAGGAGAAATCTGTAGAGTGGAGGTGGGCTGGCTGGGCCTTATTGCCTTTCATGGCCGCCGTGAGCTCTCAGCTGGGGGAAGAAGTGGGAGGAAGTGTTGAGTTACAAAAAATATATAATAATAGAAAAGACAATGGAACTCAAAGACTTCATCGAGCTGTTGCTGCCTGGCTTAGAGAGCGCAGCAGAAGTCCTGTCTGTTCTGTGGACCAGTCTGGGTTTGGTACATGTCTATAAACTATGCACACCCAAGGACTGGGGCGTGACCCATAGGGAATTTCACTTAGATCACAAATTAATTTACATACTTTCAACAAACATATAGACATATTGGTAATATAGAATGTTATGTAATGTTAAATATCCATTCAATCCAGACTGAAAGATGTTTTTGTCTGTTTTTGTAATGGCATAAAACCCATGGGATATGACTGATACGAAGACAACTTTCCAATAATATGTAGAGGAAGCAAACAGTAGTGGCTTTTCCTTTAGACATCTGTGCAAAACTTTACTGATATTTACTAACGGTCGACAAAACAGAAGCGTGAAATGTTGGTTTTTACGCTAAATCACTAATGTGATCATTTATTTATTTATTGTTGACATGAGAAATCATTTCCTAAACATGGTGACAAACATAAATATCACATTGATTTACAGATATATTGAATATTATTATTATATATTACCCCTCTAGCCCGTATTTAAATATAAAAAGATTTGGTTTCCTGGTTTGTCCACACATACCATGCCATGTTCCTTTTAAAACTCTTCTCTTGTTGTAACGTCTGTCAACATCTGTTATTATTATTATTATTATTCACATTGTGAAAAAAGGTCTTTCTATTGCACTTTTGCATGATATACCATATTTTCTATGCCCCAAAAAATCAGGTTTTGCCAGCACAAAGCACAAAACAAGAATTTGGGCAAAATTACTGCAAAATTGTGTAATTTGTACTTCAATGGAAAAAAAAAAAATCTACAAATTTAGCTTGAAATGGCTATTTTACCTTCTCTACATTATATTTTTAGTTTACCTCCACCAGAGTGTGAATGTGAGAGCAAATGAATAGTGACTAATAATGTAAAGCACTTTGGGTGTGCTATAAAAATCCAATCTATTATTATTATTATTATTATTAAATATAAAGTCTGAGCATGATACACTACATGGACACAAATATTGCAATAAATGCCACTTATGGCCTGGAAGACTCTCCATTCCCATTAAATTGGAAAATTATCATAACAATATATTCATGTTAGATTATTGGGAACAATTATCATGTTAAATGTCAAATCAATATTTTTATAAGTTTAAAGGTTGATTTTTGTTCCTCAGCGAGAGTGACAGAAGCAAGATGTTTCCTGGGGTTTTCATTGATTATATATGGTCAAAACATGGCAAATACTTAGAGTATTAAAAACAGTCATTAAATTGTCAAATAGTCATTTTGAATAAATAATTAAAAGGGAAATCTGATTCAAATCTGAATCTGACTCATTTTTTAAAGTGTGGATGACAATGTGAATAACATTAACTATATGAAATCAAAATATTTATTGCAATAATATATGTATAGTGTGGCCAAGCCCAATGAGTTTTAATAATTTTGTCCATATTAGATAAGATGACATAATCACTGATAAGAAAAATTGGACTTTTAGAAATATATTATGGGCATATTATAACAAATTATAGCTTTTTACTTTTGCATTAACTATTAACTTGTGAATAGAATTGTACATTTGTATTAAAACTTTGTTACAGACATGGCATTTATTAATAAAAGGGGGAATTTAAGGGGAAATAAAGGAGAAATCTCTTGAAAAATGATTGGTTTTATTGCCAGCTTTGCCTTTGAAGCTGCTCTTAATTTAAAATAAGCCTGCCGTTCATCTGTCACATCATAACAATAATAATCTATAGCAAGCCAGTGGAAACATTGGAGAGAAAAATAGCCCTCACTTGGAGAGCTGGCCTAATCAGTTCTCTCTCTCAACTGTTAAATGTATTTAAACACTAAATTAACAACCCATAAAGGGCCTCTGGTACACTACATTCAAATTAGAGCCAGCTCTTATTTACTGCCACAGAACTGCAAAAGTGACACTTTCCCTGATCACATTAAGAAAAGCAACTGAGTGACCTTGGCATAATGGAGGTGGATGAGATACGGCACCACCAGCCTCATCCTCAAAAACACACAGATTCGCTGTATCCTCTGTAGCAGGCGGGGATGAAAAAAAGCAGAGAATGACAGAAAGAGGATGACTGTCCTCATCTATGGCATCATTAAATCATCAGCTAATGGTGTTAGCATCAGTTCAGCTAATGCGGAGCTGAACAGGGGAGATTTATGGGACTGACATGTGAGAGATAGAAAACAGAGAAAGACACACGTTCTCCAAGAGCCTGGACCTTATACTTTTAGAAAAAGCCCAGCTGGCACACATTTCACCTCTAAGTTCTGCACCGGGGTGTTGGTGTCATCTTGTTTAGTGGGAGTTGATCGTTCACATATTTAATGCTTTAATTACACCTCAACATCTGTGCACAGTGATTTAAGTTTATGGATGTGAAAGCTCTTAATTATGAAGCAAAACGCATAAAGTCATTTCTGATGGCGGATGCAGACAATTAAATTTATTTAAGATTTTCTGCAGAGGCAGAGTAAACGGCTTTCTGAAAATGACCCTTACTCAAATGCACAATATGCTGTAATGTGTTTTATAATGTACGATCAGTGCGGACAGAGGCGATGAATCAGGAGTTGTCATTGCAAATTTAGAAGTAATTTCTTGTTTTTCAAATTTATACCGTACGGAAGCTGTTTTTCATAGAGGAAAAAGGAAAAGGAAGTCACTAATATATGATGGTCACATAGAAGCGGCTGTGTTTGTGGACGTTGAGGAGTCCTGATGTACCGATATAGAAATGTAAGTGGCTGTAAATGGACCAGAATCCTTTGCGTTTGTCAGGTAGATGCTGAAGAGGAGTTTCTCATTTGGTGCAAATCAAACCAGAAAGCAAATGAAAAGGAAAGATTTATTGCAAGAAAGTGCAACAATAGTTGACTCTTGTGTTAGAATGTCATATCATATGCAAACTAGAAAAACACTCGGAGAGCTCATACCTCCACCAAGTGCA
>JAPSES010000097.1:8730149-8754074 GCA_029822895.1 Maxillicosta whitleyi | reverse complement strand
CGCTTGAGCGCATTTAAATTTACACAAACTCTCTAGGACTGACAGTGATAAATGTTACACTCTATTCTACAATATGTTTAATGCATAGGTCTGAGGAGTTAAGTTTTCCCCTCTGGTACGAGGCTGCTGTTGTAGTTACCACTATATGTTACATCAGATTCCCTTCCATTAAAATGCCAAGTGGCACAGTGAAGACAGCAGCAGAATATGACACTGAATTTGTTTACCTGTCACCTTCCTCCATCCTTCATTTTTTTTTTTTTTTCCTTTTTGTGCGCATGTGTCTGTGTGTGCATTTCTACGAGGTCAGGCTTGACATGTTTCTTTTAAAGAAAAAAAAATAGTAATGAAAAGGACAAAAGTCTTCCCATCTTGTGCAATTAATCAATTTCCTGGTGTTCTGTAATTTTAGTATGTGCCCTAATCTCAATTCCTGCTGCATTATGACAATGTAAGGAACACTGTCGGGCCTCAGAGAAATCCAGTACATGTTCAGAAAAAAAAAAAAAAAGAAAGGGAAAAAAAATCTATGCTTATCAGTGAAGAGATTCAACTGTGACTGGTCACATCGTGGAGCATTTCCTGTTCTCTGCCTATGACTGTCACAAAACAACCAGACCACTGCTGTCGACACACACGGAAAAATGCTTGAGCTCTCCCTCACTTTCTCTTTTTCTCTCCGTCACACACACATACGTACTGAGCACTTGTGTGGATTATAAGCGAGTGTATGCTGGAGTCTCTGACCTGCGTTTGATCTGCTGTAAGCAGGGTCTGCATGAGCAGCTGAGTGTACCCCTACTGTACGTGTAGTGTACCACTGTAAGCACTGATAAGATAACGTGCAAGCTTGATCTCTCTTAAGGATAAGTGTTTTGGCTCGCAGTGCACCTGGAAAGACACGGTAATACCTGAGTGGATGTTCTCAAAATGTACTTTATAGTATGGTGCCACAGTATATGTCAGCGAACCAGGAAGGGATTAAACACAGTGAAAGATAGTTTGACTGTGTTCACATCCATAAGCTGTCAGGAGATGACTTCGAGGTTTTACTCACATATATGCAATTTCTTTTTTATCACATTGCACTGTAAAAATAATATAAAAAAAATAATTTCACCTTCTATTTATTTCCTTCCATACATTATACATATGTACATATAAGTTTTACAAGAAATTATCTTTGAAAAGTGTCACTGAATGTGAAGAATCTGCAACACAAATATTCAAAATGATGATGTTGATCGACTTTACCTTTACTTTACTGAAAAAAGTGTAATTAGAGCAACTACATTTGTGTCTATATTTGTGGCAGGAACTCAAAATACAAGAGAAAAAAATGCATTTGTGCTCAGCATCATCCTATAGATCTTTGGTACTTTGAGTAAGATGTGAATAAAAACAAAAGTGTTTTTGTTTTTTTGTTTTTTTTCAGATAAACTTGAAATCAAATCGTTTCTATCTAAGATGTTTTCTATCATCTGAGCAGAATGATTGCTGAATGAGTACAGGAGTGGGCGGTTCAGGCTGTTCATAGCCATTATATTCCTTAGTTTTATGACCCATACAATAGCCTGGGCCAGGCTCTGCTCCTTGTAGTATACCCACTGTAAAGCCTGTAATATGTAAACAAACAAGCCCAAACTTTCTGTGATTTACAACATTAGCAGGTCTTGGCCGGGGATCCTTCACCACCTCCAACAGGCCTGAGCCAGCCAGCAATTCCAGTCGCAGACAGCTTGAGCACTTTCGATTTTATACCTCAGCAATTTTTATAGCGTCTTTAGCTCTGCACGCACAGACCCCACTATATCCTCTGGAAGGAGAGTCGGAGAGACGCAGGAAGGAAGAGGCAAATAACAATATTGTGTGCTGAAAAAAAAAAAAAAAAACAGGCGCTGATGAAGGATGCTAAGTAGCTAGGTCATGTGACATGCAGTGTTTTGGGCTGTGATTGGACCCCGGTGCAGGATGCAGTGTTGTCCTGGCTTCCTGATTGAATTGGCTGATGGCGCTGCACTGTCTCAGCGCCTCCCGCCCAGATTAAGTAAGGTAGAGTAGCCAAGCCTCTGAGGGTTTTAGCATCTGTGCAAGGTTGCTGTAACTGATACTGTGAAGTTATAATTAAAGGTTCCAACTGAGAGAACCCTGGTTGATACAGTTCACACCTTTCCTCTTTCCTGCAGGAAAACTAAAGGAGTAAAGTGGGAGGCAGGATGGGAGCCAAAAAGTGTATTTTAACTCTATCACTTCAGAGCTTGTTTATTCCCATGCAAATGTGAAACGACACTGACAAAAACAGATCAATATTTATAACCATTAAAGGATAGTGTTACCATGTATATGCACAGAATAAATCCAGTCATTATTTACTATTGTCATTTGTTTTATTGAGTATCCCACATCCACAAACAAAAGGTACGGTAATAAAAACCATAGTGAAATCATAAATACAAAGACATCCAATAATTGCATTTCAAAACAGATATTATTTTTCTATTCTCTTATTTCAAACTTGAAGCGCTGATATGCAGCTCTGACTCCATATTTCTCACCTTGTGAACAAGGTTAGAGCTTTCAGTTTGCGATGCACTGTCTCCCATTTTTCATTTACCTGGCAGAAAATCAGATGCGACAGTTAAATTCTGACAGTAGAGAAAATCTACTCTTTGCCATTAGAGCTAATGTCATGTTTCTGTGCTAATCCCTCATCATTTTTGGGCCTCATTGCCTATTTTTCTCTATGATATTAAGTATTCAAAGCTCATTTACATTCTTATTTTTCAATTTGCTGCTGCAGTAGTTTAATTTATTCCATATAATTTCTTTTTCTGAGAGGGACATTAATCATTGACTGTACGTTTTAGTGCCTCTGGGATTTTTTTAATCAATAAAATAAAGGGATAAAAGCCTCTACACTGGGCTGGGGTACAAAGGCTGTACGGAGATCTGTTTTTTTTTTTTTTTGAGAACCTTGTGTTTTACAAGATCTTATTGTTTACTCAATTTCAATACCAGTCACACATTAATGTTTTTTTTTTTTTTTTTTTTAATTCTGTGTTGTTGATGGGTCGTTCTACACACACACACACACACACACGTATATTGCTTTTAATTTCTAAACATTTCGCCCACTAAGGAAGTTTCCAAAAGTTATTTCTATTAGTGGTGGTTTTGTTTGTAAAGCGGCGACAAAAGCATGTCTCTGAAATAACACTCATATCAATAAGGGCTTCCCTGTAATGCTTCTGGTAGTTCTATATTTCTGGTCTGTTAATCTGGAGGCCTAACCACTTTCATCCTCTTTCTTCCTCCCTTTTCATGTTGTTTCTTCATCCTTTCACATTCATTTTATGCTTGGCTATTCCGTAGGCTATCAGTGTATTAATGCCTTGGCTTAAGCCAAACAGCCTCCGTGAGATAAGCCTCCGGGTCGTCATGTGGCTGTTCACAGTTCATACTCCACTTTCCCCCCTTAGTTGGAAAAACCAAAATCATTTAATATTAATCTGTTTTTGTGTGTGTGTGTGTGTGTGTGTCCCATTTCCCTGCTTTTTCTTTTCCCTCCCAAAATTTTATTTATTTATTTATTTATTTTAATTCCTTGCTACCTTAGCCCAGACATTACATATCTTCATTATTATTGACTTGTTTGAGAGGCTTGACCTTCCGAAGGTGTGAGTGAAGGTGGGGGTTTGATTGCTGGCTGATGAAGGGGTCTGCAGAGATGAAGGGGGTCTGTAAACTCTGATACATAATGCTGTGGGCTATAATACTTTGTGCATGGCTGCTTGCAGGCCTGCTAATCACAAGGAAAAGACCCCACTGTCTCACTCCATAAACCTGGCCCAGTAAGAAGACAGCCATGAGGGCACAATGTCACTTGTAAATCCCAAATTAAACTCAACTGCCCAAAGCTTCTCAGCGTAAAAACACCCTGTCCTCAATCCTGCCTTCCTGTGTCATCCTCCCACCGAGCGGAGATAGGTGTCCAGGTGTCAACGGTGTCAAGGTTGTGGAGTGGTCAATTTGTCCGCTTGTTGGCCACGTTTGGCTTTATGCATGTATTTCATGCCACAGAGCCTCTGCCGCGACACAATTCCTCAGTCCACCACCCCGGACTCTTCATCCCTGCTTTGTGAAGTGTGTAACTGAAAATGCTATTTGTGTATCCTGTTTAAAAAGCCTTCTATTTGTTATTTCATAGGTTGTAAAAGAAATTTCTTTAAATGCATATAGAGGCTAGTTTCACTGTGCTTTATTGGAGGGGAAATAGTCTCCTTGAAGGCAATCTGTTCATTAAGATAATGTGTTAGTTCCAATTAAACTAACATTAAAATGGCCTCCATAAAGAGTTGGAGTCAGCGTTTTTCCTAACTTGCTCTTTTAATTACATCGTTCCTCTCCTGTCATTAAGGATATTAAAAATTCATTAACAAGAATAGTACTGCATCACAGCAACAAATCAGAGAGACTTTCCTCTCATGTTGTCAAAAGATTATTGCCATTAGTGATTTCATGTGAAAGGTGTTAAGTTCCTCTTAAGAGACACCTCAGGACCTGGGTGTCAACAGGTTACCCCAGCGGTGAACTGTCAGGTTGTTAAAGCCTTACATTTATTTGCAAGGTGTTTTAATATAGGATATAATGGAAAAAGAGGGAGACATTTAAATGATGAATGAGTTTTGGCAACATAGGGCTTTATGTGTTGTATTTATCCATTTATTAAATGTACATTTATTTGCAGCGGCATCCAGCGTCCCCTCTAATGTGATTCCATTGCCGGCTGTTATGTTTTCCGTCAGTTATATTTCTCGCTCCTAATTTGTTTTCATCAAATGTGTTTATGGCTAGCTGAAACTGTTTTACAGCTTCACTATCGAACCGTGCTGCTGCTGCAGGAAATGAGTCTGTCCATGAATAACATAAGCTCTGCCAGGGTGATCCTTGCCAGAGACGAAAGGAAGAAAACAAATGCTGCTTCTTTTTTTTTTTTTTTTTTTTTTTTATAATACCACCACAGGTTTCTCCTGATGTTGCTTTGCTTCCAGTAGACAGTATATAAAGCAGACTATCTCATATTATATACACAAACCCATAGCCCAGACTAACCCACCTAATGATGAAGATTAAACTGATCTTCATCATTTGAAAAAATTACAAAAATAAATTTTCACACATGGGAAAATGCAGCAGGTGTTAATGTGAAAATAATTATGGGTTTGGCATGAAAGTGAGGAATAATTAAATGAATAAATGTAAAACAACAGCTTTGAAATGTTTCGTTGGCACAGAAATGCTTTTTGTGTCCCAAATATTTCCCCTGTGGTATCTGTGAACACCTTCATGCAAATCTTACTCAGTATTAAGAAAATGAAGCAGAACAACGTGAGGGAATGATCAGCAAAATGTTATGAAACCAAAGTAAATGTTCTCTGACTTGCATGTCAGACATGGGTTCTACAGCAGATAAAACTGACTCATTGCAGTCTGAACACAAAACCCTTCTGCAGGTTATATGTTATATATAAAAAAAGGACATTTATGTCATTTTAACACAGTGTCACATAAACTACATTCATCAGAAGTACATTGTTGACTGTAAAGTTGGAATAATTTTATATAATAAGCACGTTATTTCTGTTTATACACGTCATTATTCACCTTTGACCCAGTGCAATGATCACATAGTTAGTCCCAGTTACACTTTATCCACTAAGAATAAATCATGTTGTAAGAGGTTAAAATATTTTATTCCAACTTTACGGAAAACAGTGCATCTTATATGAGCCTCAAAATGTTAAACCAAAGCACAGTTACAACAAATATACACATGTTTATTAGACTTTAGCCTTTTTTTCATTTCAAATGTAGGTTTAATCACAAAGAAAACTAAACAACAAAAAACTGAAAAGGTTTCGTTTATTATTTTAAGCACACGAAACCTTCCAGTAATATAATTTGATTATACATTAAAAATCCCCCAGACATTAAGCCTGATATCTCAGTATGACCAGTGTATGAACCCTTTCCACATGTACACCTTCACTGAAAGCTGAGGAAAAGAAGCACATAACATCACTACATTATTAATATTCCATTAGGAGCTGTTGTGAATTCTATCTGTGTGCAGCCACCATTGTATCATAGAGCACTGAAATATTCATATCCTCCTAATTAATTGGCACCAGAGGGGTGCCTTTTGTTTTTTCAAGCAATACAACAGGAAAGTAAGCCACAGATTAGACTGAAATATTCACCACAGCAGGTGATGGAATTAGTGTATGAAGATATGGAAAAAAGACGCATTATCTATACACACACTAATCCTGTGTGTTATCTTAGAGATAAGCAAACGTAAAGGTGTAAGCGAGGAATTTTGGATTAACTGATTATCGGACAGGTACTGCTGTTTTTCATCCTCACCCCCCCTCTCACTACAAAAAAACATCGCCCACTAGGAGTCCTCCCACAAGTGCACTTATTGAATTGCATTACGTTGCTCTGTGGGGCTCCCATTACTCACTTGGCCTAATCTGTAATGACTGGCTATCATCAACCAGCCGAGCCCAAATGGACTCTGTCATTGATTATACTCAAATTGAAAGAAAAAAAAAAAAAAAAAACCCCAGCAGCCATAACACAAAATTATGAGAAACTATCTCCACAGCCCCCTTCACATCTCTGTAATACCACTCACTCTAATCACAGTTATGTATTTCAGCACACACTCCTCTCTCTCTCTCAAAGGAATGTGCTATTGATCAAGTCTGTGTGTGTGTTTGTATGTTTGGTTTTTACGTATGTGTGGATGGTGTGAGTTGTGGATGGACAGCTCTGGGCCTGTGTTTTTTTTTTTTTTTTTTTTTTTTTTACATACCGGCCCTGCTCTTATTGGCTTCGGTCTGGGGACCCATATCCCAGCTGTGTTGGAGATCCATCAACCCTGACAGGTCTATTGTACTACCACTCTTCACAGGCTCTGACCAACGACTCGCAATAAGATATCACTTTCAATTAGAAAAACATTCATGAACGGGGATGGAGAGGGATTTGAAATGACTGCAGCGACTAACAGAAGGAGCGCAGAGCTGCTGATTTAACTTATTTAAGTTAAAATTAAATATTGAGCTCTACAAGTGGCACAGATTAAGATGTGAAAGTTACCTGTAAACATTATCTACTGCCTAAAACTTACATCCAATGATGCATATGATGCCAATTTTGGATTATGTGTCTCTGGAGTCCAATCTCAAATCTTCTTTTGTGTGAACATTTAAGCCCTGAGGGGTAACATGAACTATTTCCAAATTCTTAGCACTTATTGATCAACGAATCAATACCCAATCTGTTATGGTAGGAGAAAACTCCAGTCTTATCCAAACTTTTAATAATGTCAGATTTTGTAGTAAATGTTGCACCTTTACCAATATAACTCTACATATTCGGGCTGTTTTTCCATAAGTGTCTCAAAATCTGAATATGTGTCTCTATTTAGAAAACATTAAATACCATAACATATTTATTAGCATTAATTAGTTACTTTTGATTTATGCCCCATGTTTAACTGTTTAATTGTGCGCTTGTAAATGCATAATAAAGTGTGCATGAATATGAGCAAAAAAGTTCATAAAGGTTTAACTAAGGTTTAAAAATCATACAAAAATCATAACTTTCTTAAGTCTTTTACACGTGTTTAGAAATGTCTTTAAAATACTGTTATGACGCTATTATTTACACTTTAAAAAAAAATTACACATAATAATGTTTATAAGAATCTTATAGGGTGTATGTTGGACATAAAGCTAAAGTATTTTTAACACTGTGATTCACACCCTTATTTCTTCTTCTTTTTTTTGTTACTGATATTTTACTGCCTTTGTGTCTGTAATATTTAAACTTGTTAGGACCCACAGACATCCTGTACAGTAGTTCCTCAATCCTCACCAAACAAATTAATGTCCTCCTGAACAATTTCCTCTTCTGAGTCTATGAATCAAACAGACAAGCCCACTCCAAACTAAACAAATAAACGGCTCTTGATGGTCCTTGGAGGCCTGAGGATTCAGAATTCCAGAAATGAATGGGTATTTGAATGATTGCTGCTGTGACAGGCTTGCTGTGATAGAATAACACATTCTGTTGAACAAATAGGCCCTTGAGTGCCGGCTGGTCCCAGGGGTCTGTCTATAGCCCCGAGGCTGTGGCTTTCACAGAAATGGGCTCTGTAACGCTCTCAATGTGAACGCAGGCATGTTGTTAACACACACACACACACACACACACTCACGCACACACACACACACATGCACACACACACAACAGATAGTGCATACACTGTGAGTTAATACTGTACAGTCCAAGAGTGCCAACAAAAAGACGGAAGATATAAAAAGATGGTATTTACTTCTGTCCACTGTCAGTAAAGTTACATATGAAATAGACTATATTACAGATTACACTCGTCTGATTTTTTTTTTTTAAGAAATAAAAGCTGTTAAATCGTAAACTGATAAGATGAATCAGAAAACAACGTACAGAAGTTTATGCACATTTAGGATTTATTAACTTTACACAATAAGAAAAGTGACAACTGAATGTATTCTAGTGTACAGACAGTGTTCTGAAATAGAACGGAATCTCACATAAATATTGCTTTTTGACATTAATTCAGAGTTTCTCTTTTGATACACTTTTTATGTAACAATATGTCTTGAATATATCTTGAAAACCAAAACCCCCAAATCCTCTGACCTAATTCTCTATCGCTGTTGGTCCAAATTTTGTGAAGTTTCATTCATTTTAATTTTAATTTTCCTGGCAGACCAGTTACAAATGTATTTCTATAAGAAATACAATTACTTAGACAACTCCATCGAAGATTCCTAAATGCAAACCAATCTTTTAAAAATGGAAATTAATTCCCAGGTAACTGACTGAAATATTAATTTGAATCAATATTGTGTAATGTTGTTAGAGGCTTTTCTGATTTCAGGAAGAAAATATGATTACTGACAGAAAATATTTGATTGTAATCACTAACATTTGATTTAATGTGTGTAATTTAACAGCAAATTTTTCAATAACTGTGACAGTTGCTGCTAACTTACCAACACTATGTAATATAATTATTTATTTGCCAAACTATTCCAGGTGTAATCTTGTTTTGCTATTAAAACTGCAAATATAGTTAAGAAGTAACACACACGTATATTCATGAGGAATGAAAAACATACAAAACATGTAGTGTTACTTTTGGGACTGAATCAAAATCCAAGCTCTTCTTGGTTTACCTTGTTGCAGCAGGTTGCTAGAAAATTCTCCAACAGGGTTAAAAAACACTTGTGCTTGACGTTGTTCACTGGTGCCTTAAAAGACATGTTGCTGGTGTTGTAATGGCATGAATCCTACACTGCGGACCAGCAGCCCCACACAGCACGCTCTTTGATGATGTCACAGGGTTAGATGGGCGCCATTGTAGATATGGGCTCGCAGAGAGCCACTACACACTGCTCTAGCATCTGTTGAAAAAGAAACACCCTCCCAAGCTCCTTTGACACAGCTTTTTTTAAAGGAGAGCTGGACAAAAGCCACAGTTTCTTCTGTGATATCCTGTTAAGGCTGTTCTGGAGCCAGCCAAGCATGGCCTTCCTTCAGAGAGCTGGGGCAACATCATTCAGCTTCGTCCGTGTGATCCAAGGCACACAACAAACCCTGTGGTCCACAGCTCAGTGGCCAGGGAAAAAGACCCGTCACACAATGTCTTTTAGCCATACGCACATTCAGAGGCATGCACATTATGCATGACCCCCATTTGGGCATGTAGAACACCACCACATGCATTCAGAGCAAGGGGTTACTCTTCGAACTGTCGTAGAAAATGAGAGAAAAAGTGAACATTTTGATGCCCAAGCAGATATTCCACCTCCATTATTTTGACAGTAATGACTGTTATCTTATGAACATGGCCTGGAGCAACAGCAAAGGGCTCTGTTACATCAAATCAAGTATCAGTTGTTGACTGGTTCTCACTGTATTAAAACAAAGCTCTTTGTTCAGTACGAAGGAGCGTACATGTTGCCACTCCAATAGACCCTCTGTTTCCAGCGAGCTCAATTAGACCAGTGCTAACTCTATATAATTAACACCCCCAACAGAGTAATCAAACAGAATCTAAATTAATGGCAAAAGTGATGTATTGAGGATGGTCTTTGAGAGGTGGGGGTGGACAATATACAGAAAGCATATCTCAGGGGCAAACATGATAGAATTACAAAATGAGCAGCTTGCAAACTGTCTCAGCTTTGATGAAGAAACGTTTAATTATCCCCCTGGTAGAAAAGGTCCCCTATTGTCTAAAGCTAATTTGTCCCTTTTGGCTACTTCCCTACCCCAGAGGCCTGTCTGTCTCAGGTTACCCCCCCTCCTCCTCCTTACCAGCCGACTGCCACCCTGGGTATCAGCATCTCCCAGCTCCAAAGGCAACCACAACCCTGAGTTAGGTCCAGACAGTATTTTGTTTGTTAAGTGTAGCCCAAAGATCTGGACCCTTGGGAAAAGATGAAAGGAGGAGTGCCGCCTCCCTCTCAGGGAAAGGATCAAGCAGGTCAATTTCCTCTGACTTTGTCCTGTCTTGGAGTTTGTATTCCCTCAGTCCACAAAGGCCACCATTGGACTGGACCGGAGGCTCACTCTCTCTCAGCTGCCCCGTCTCTGCCCCCATTTGATTCACAGAATAATAGATGGCAATGCATGCCTTCTAAGCACAACTCCTTTTAAAAAAGTGAAACAAGAGATAACACTCCCTAGAATAGAACGGACAACCAAACAGAAACAGATACTGTATAATTCTTCCTAGGTTCACCACAAAGTTCTCGTGGGACGCTGCAAAAACATGATTATTGTGGGGGGTGATGTTTGCTTTTCTGAGTCATGTTGTAAGCACTCTGAAATGTTAAAGTATTTAATTTTCAATATTGTTAAATCATCAGAAACATTCCCTTTTCCTATTTCATCCTCAACAATTTCTCACGCTTTCCAGATAATAAAATTAAATACATTCACATTAGGCCTGACAGTGGATCCAGTTCACATTTAAATGCAATTTAAAAGGGGCATATATTTGCATAGTGAATTAAAATTAAGACCTAATTATGCAAATAAATTATCAAATGCGACAGGGGATGGTTTTCAATTCAGTTAATATCTCATTTTGTGAGACAATAGTTACTTGATAGTCCAAACGGCATTGCACCCATTTTGCTGCAGAGCCAAACAATGGTGTTAAATATTCAGGTGGTATTTAATTACAAAAAAAAAAGAAAAATAGAAGCTCATAAATTACAAGCATTGCTTCTTAAATACACCTAAACAAATCCTCCTTCCCTTAGGAATTAGGTTTCCTTCATACGTAGGCTTTAATTTATTTTACATGAGCTCTTTTGAAAGAGAGAGTGAAGAAATGGAAAGAAGGAGCGTGAGTCGTCAAGTAATCCAAGAACCAGACTGTACAATAAATTGTTACACTATACATACACACACACACACACACACACACACACACACACACACACACACATATATATATATATATACATATATACATATATACATATACATATATGCATTAATATTTATTATTTGGATAAACTTGTAATCATCTTCGTCTTCAGAAACAGCTGAAATGCTATCATTTCAAAACACATGTCATTTAAGAGTAAAAATGTAAGTTACTAAACATCCTGCAGTATCAGTGATCTCAGAGGAGGTGGAGCAGCAGCACAAATCCCAAAAGAGATGCTCTGATGAGCATCCTCTGAAACAAAATGAGACACACTGCAGCCAGAATCAACGACAGATAAACCTGTCCACTAGTCGGATACAGAGCAGAGGGTCTCCAACTATAATGAGTCTTTTATTTTTCATGAATAAAGAAGTCTTCAAAACTACTATACAAAGTGTCTGGCCAGAAATGTTTAGTTTCTTCCAAACATGCAAGCTCAAATGATCTCTTTGTTAATTAGGAGCAATTTAAAACGTCACTATTAAAACCAAAGATGCATTTCTTTGGTACTGGTTGATGGTTTTTATGTTGAGGACGTCTGTTGGTAGTAAGACGGAGGTAGTAAAAGTCCCATCAGGCTGATTTTAAATAGAAAGCAAAGGAAGGGAAATGTAACTTTCTTTCAAGCTGATCCTCCAGATTTGTGTAATCAGAGTTTGGGAGATGAATAGCAGTGGGTTAATGAACTGGCCAAACATGACATTTGCTTCAGTATTAATTAACATAGTTGTAAAACAGACTTAGCTGTGATTGCAAGCTGTTAAAGGCGAACACTCTTGTATTAAGAGACTTTGTGATTCACTTTTGGTTCAGACTGTTCTTAATTCTCCAGACACTCTCTCTCTGTGTTGAACACAGTGTAGCTGAATGCCATTTTCTTAATGCATCTCACACACTGCCAATTAATTTGTTCTCTTTCAGAAACCAATCCTCTTTATCAAACATAAACAGGTTCTTCCACTATGACTGATCCGCACATCAGAAATAATCTAATAATACAAAAACAAAAAAAAAAACCTTCGAGCAAAATTCAAAGGAAAATACAAATATGTTTTTTTAAATGAAAAAAAAAAAAAAAGCACATGGTGTGATTTGCAGTGTAAAATTACAATTAATCAAAAATAATAACGTTTTCCAGTCTTCTGTGCTCACTGAGTCACATCTCTGTGTCAGTTTTGCATAAGGAAATGTGATTGCTGTTAAGTAAAGCAAAGTATATTCACAAAATCAAACTTGTGCTGCTAAATATGCAACTTAAGGATATTTCATTTCTTGAGGTGATATATGAAAAGCTGACGAACAAGCAGGCATGCAAATGCACAGCTTTTTTCCCCCCTCCTGATACTGCTAACATTGTACAGCCATGCAGCGTATTAAGAGGAGGTGGTGGATGAAACAGGTGGAAGGTAATGAAGAGTATCATAGGGTAACTGATGACCCTTCTTCAGCATTGGGGATATTGTTCCAAGGCTTAATCTTTGTCATCGGAGAGAGAGAGAGAGAGAGAGAGAGAGAGAGAGAGAGAGAGAGAGACAGAGAGAGAGAAAGATTGTAAATGGATAGAAGGGGGCTAGAGGCTCACTGTGTCAACTTTCTCTCTCCTGTGGGTCAAGTAAACAGCCTTCGCAGGGACAGCTCTGGGGCTGGTGTCTGACCAGCCAGGCTGAAAATGGCCCTTGTCCATTCCTGCCATGTAGCATTTCTTTCCCCAGCTGTTTGTCCTTTGTCATGGACACAGCTTGTAATAAGAAGAGCCAACATATTTATGGAGTGGCCGACCTCGCTGGTACATAGGTCTTTTATCTGCCGGGCACAAAACAGCTTTGTTACTCTTTAACAATTCACAAGCCCACAGAGTGGAGTGCGCGCTTGTTGTGAGAAAGGGCAGCGGGGACTGTGCACATACCGGAGCTTAGCATGTTTGTACATGTACATACACACACACGCTAAGGCCACGTGGTAGCAGGAAAATAGATAGAGATGGTGTTTTTTTCAATAAAAATGTTTTATCCTCTTAAATCTGACTCGTGTTCTGACCTTGAGGCCAATTAGGGTGTTCATGGCGAGTGATTTGTTTTGCCGTGTGCGGTTGCCGTCCACTCAGCAACATTTATGAGTGATTAGTTAAGCTTCGTCTGAGCTCTATGAAGAACCTGCGAGGAGCGACAAAGCAACATTCAGATGGCTCCCGTAATGGGAGTCCAGGGTAGGCTTAGGAGTGAACTTTGGAAGAAAAAGAAATGAATGATGCAGTGAACAAAGGAGTCCTTTGACAGCTCTAGTGTGTCCGTGTGTGTGTTTTCAAGAGGCAGGCAGGGGATTCCCTTTTTAAAAGGCAAGTCAGCGGTAGGTTAACAAGATACATTAAGCCTGCAAATCCATAAAACTCAGTGCCATGTCACAGTTGAACTGTAATTTTTTTCTTTTCGTTTGTAATTTTTTTAAAGATTTTTTTTTTTTTTTTTGCACATATCACATTGTCTAGACCTCAAATTAAAACCAGTATAGTCATTTATTATGATTATTAATGATTTAAGTCTTTTATTTGATACGTAACATCTCAATTCCAGTACTTTTATCAAGGTTAAAGAGTGAGAATGTGACCTCCTTAATCAATTAATAGTTCACACCGCATAATGGCAGTTTTATCTAATGAATACTGTTAAATAGCCTAAATGCATTTTAATCCTCTCCATCAAAGCATGATTACAAAGGACGGGTATATCAAGTGGTCCTTTCATTTGGTTAACATGATCAAATTGACTCCTGTGTCATGAGAGATGACACCAGTGGTAATTAATTTCTCCATTAAGGGTGGCCGATGTGACAGCAATGCAAACAGAGCGGAGTGACAGGGAGGACACGATAACTTCAGCAAACTGAGACAACCCAACTGCCGAGGAGAAACGGGTAATCACATTATCCGTCTGCAGGGAGAGCATTGTTCATTAAAATAAAACAACACCGGCTACATTGTCTGTCGCCGCATCATCAGCATATCTGCAGAATCGGCATATTTCATCTCGGCAATGCATTTACATATAGTAATGAACTTCTTAAAATTCATTCCAAATTAGTCAAGTGAGCTATTAAAGCCTATGGGTAGAGCCACCAGGGGCCTCGTTCATTCACTGGTAGTTGTTCAGTATCTGTTTTTGCATCTACTAGAGAACAAATGAAACAAAGTGGATTATTATAGTACATGAAGACAGAGCTGCTGCAGTGATGAGATGTTTATTTAGATGTGCATCGGAGAACCAAAGCATCAGATCACAGCGGTTATAAACTGAATGAATTTAACTCAAATCTCTTTCTTAGTGGATTAACGCGCAATGTGGGAATGCTACAGCATGCGGAATAATCAGTTGGAATCTATTTCAACTTATACTGAATAACTGAATAATTTTAGTGCAGACAACATTGATCACTGTTGTGTCGTTTTTACTTTATATGTACTGACTTAAAGCAGCCTTAGACACCCAGAAAAGTGAAAGTTTTAGCTTTTTTACATTAAACAAATGTCTTGATCAGAAACTGCATAATCTAACATTTTTTTCCGATATATTTTTAACAATTATTTTTATTTGTTTATTCATTTTTTTTTTTTTTTTACAGAATATCCTTTTAATTATTATTATTAACCTTTATTTAACCAGGAAAGTCCCATTGAGATTAAAAACCTCTTTGTCAAGGGAGTCCTGGCCAAGAGGCAGCAAAAGTTAAATCAATCAATCAAACTTTATTTATATAGTGCTTTTCATACAAAAGTGCAACTCAAAGTGCTTTACAATACAATATACAATACAATACATATACATACATACAATACATACATATACAACACATGTTACAATAAAAAAACACACTGAAATTACAAAAAAACGGTTACAAGTGACTGTAACTTTTCAGTGGACATCATTTCAAAGTTCAAAGTTCAAAGTTAGCTTTATTGTCAAGTATACTCTATGTTTAGAGCATACATGAAATTTCAGTCCTCCCAGACCCATGGTGCAAAAAGGCAATATGGGATGGGATAAAAGAGCATAAAATTGACATTAAACAATAAACAAACAATGCACTGGTGCTATTTACATTTAAATAGAAAGACTTAAGGTGAGGTACTGTGATGTAGTGCAAATGAGAATAAATAATAATAAATAATGTATTTTAAAAAAAATAAAACCGTGAAACTTTTGTTCCTTACAGAGGACAAAAATGTATTGCTGGGTGTCAGGAGGATACTGTGTTGAGGAGTAGTATAATATTATGCAAAAGTCTCAGGACACCATTAGGTTTGTTGCTTTAGAAAATCTAAAATGTCCAGATATATACAATCAGTTTAATGAGTACAGCATTAAAAAAAAAACTCTGCTGAACAAAGTGTCTAATATTTACTGTGACGTCCCTTTGCATTTATCATAAGTCTTTTGTACAGACAACATGAAATTTAGGATATTGCATTAATTTCCTGGTGTTTTCCATCCAATTCTAATCACCACATTTCTTATCATCACCACACAGAATACTCATGATTTATTTCTGATTTCTTCTTTGTGTATTTTTAATACTGTTCCCTGTATTTTCTTGTTGCATCTGAAGAAAAGAGACAGAAAAATAAATATGTATATGCTCAATGTAACCCAGAAAAAATAACAAAGCTGAAAGTGGCCAAAGATATTTGCATTTAAACTATAACATGAAGCTGTTTTTGTTACTGTTGTAAATGTTTTAAATCAGTATATTTAATTATTCTAAAGATTTGTTTGCCATAAGATCCTGGTTTAAAATAAAACAGAAAAGCACATGTGCACTATAGTAAAGTGTGCACAGTATCCCATCAGTCCAAACACATCATTCAGGATGGAGTTAAAACGTAAAACATTTCCATTAATGTGGTCTATGCCCTGCCTTTATCACCCATTTCATTTGGTGGGAAAAGAAAGAAAGCAACACATTTTCTGGCAATCTTTTAACATTTTTATTCATAGGAGTATAGTTACAAGACAATCGAATGCAGTTGAGAAACAAAGTAAAAACCAAATGAATTGATCTGTGTTTTATTTTTTATCTCTATCGACTGATTTTCACTTTAACTGGATTCAATGGCATGTAAAATGTCAATGAAAAACTGGGTCTGGGCAGAAAAAGTATAAACATATATGTAAATGTGATTTTCATTGACAGTGTTATTTGGAATAATAATGTAAAATATTTAAATAAATTTTAAAAAAGTATCAAAAATTATTTCAAATGTGCCAGAGGTCCAAAATGTTGGTGGTAAGAATGATCAAAACGGACTAATAATGTGACTGATAATATTAAAGACCCCCCCCCCCACACACACACACACACACACACACACTGTCTGTGCTTGTTAAATAAGTTGAATATTTATATGAAAGTGTGAAATTGTGAAGTTTCCTGTGTGCGCCTGCTGCTGTCTGGTCACATATGGGGGTTTTAATAAAAAGTGAAACCAACAGTCACTACTCCTGCAGCGAGACCCGGGGACTTCTCCCAGGGTGGGGTGATTGTTCAGCATTTTCACCACAATGCTGCCATATGGGGAACAGAAGGATCAGCCACTGGCTCCCCGCCAGAGCAAAGGCAAACACCGATCCACATATGCATAGAAGTGGTCATTTCGAGCCACCACTTTTTACCATAACAACAGATGAAACACAGGAGTCATTTTGTTTCCGCTAAGAGCCATTGTTCCCCGGGCTCACTGGGCCTTAAGCTGCCTCCATATGACTCAGGATAAACTTAGAGGCCCAGGCCCTGGTGTAAATAACAAAGGAAACCTCACTTACATGCTTCCTAAATCCTATCAAAAGGTGAAAAGACAGAAAAAAACTCACTCCATTTCCTCCTTGAAATGAGCTTAAATGGGACAAATGAATATCTATGTGGGGCTGCCCATACTGTGTGTGTTTTTTTTTCTTTTTTATCATATAAATTGCATTAATTTACAATAATCAACAGCATATATCTATAGAAATGATTTTTAGCAGTGATTAACCCATAAAGACCCAAACATCCAACACCGACCAAAATCACCTACTGATCTGAACTGTTTAATAATCCTATCAATTCATGTAAATAATTGGTGTAAAATAGAGTTTGTCATCTTTTTATGGTCATCAGATATGACCCACTTGGACATTCAAAGGCTCTGTAGTGAACGTGGAAACACCGTCATCTTGTATAACATTTATTCACCAGTAAAACCCATGGAGTTGGATCAACGACAGTGGACAAACATGTTTGTTTTTATGTTCAATCATTGATATTGTTGAAAAAGTCACTTTTTGTTCAGTTTTCTCAGCTTTTTAATTAAACCATGCAATAAACCTGCGGCATGATCAGCATGTGCACGGCTGTAAATAGTTTATATAATTTTCAGGATTTGTGTTTAAGTTGATTTTGCACTTGTTTTGCTCTTTGTGTACTTTGCTGCTATAAACATGGAATTTCCCCTTGTGGGACTAATACAGGCAGTTCTAATGTAATCTAATCTAATTTTATCTAATCTTATCTTATTTTATGTTACTTTATGTTATCTTATTTTATCTTATCTTGTTATGTTATTTTATATTATCTTATTTTATTTTACATTATCTTATCTAATCTTACCTTGTTTTATGTTACTTTATGGTATCTTATTTTATCTTATGTTATTTTATATTATGTTGTCTTTCCTTATTTTATGTTATTTTATCTTATTTTACGTTATCTTATGTAATCTTACCTTGTTTTATGTAATTTTATGTTATCTTATCCTATCTTATCTTATTTTACGTTATCTTATCTAATCTTATCTTATTTTATGTTATTTTATTTTAAAATTCTCAACTTTAATCTGAGCTTTTATGAACATTTACATGATCAGTAAATGATACAAAAATACATCATTTTCACTGCAAAAAAAAATACAGCATAAAAAGTATAACATCATTATTATTAAGTATAAAATTAAAAGGCTATAAATCACTTAAGAAAGGATAAATCTAGAGAAAAGGTTATTTGGGAACTACCATAAAAGAAGCACTGGGTCTTTATATGTTAATCCCTTAAATTTGACCTTAATGGACGCAGATTGTAAGTGTACCATTCTTAAGTATCCCAAAGGGTTTGCTCAGAAATGTTTTAGCATTACTAACACATTAATTTCAGTTGCCTCTACCTGTATGACTTTTTAATATTTATTTACATTATTGAACTAGAGCATATCATTTACATTTTTGGACCAATATTCCATGATGTATACATTTCAGCGTCCTTTATCTGGTGCGCAATGATCACAATGTGTCTAAATATGACTGTAAATATTACTAATGGGGAAACATATGAGAAAGTTTTCCTTTAAAATCCTTCAGTGAATGTCACTAACAACTTTAGCAGGTGTCAGTGTTCGCCTTGTTGTGAGTTTCTTCATTTTATCACTGAAAGCAATGAGCCAATCTGCCATTTTGTGCAGAGTTGCAAGTGGTTTAGTGTGTATTTCAAAGCTGGTCAGCCAGTCAGTGAGCTACTTAAGAGCAGCAATATTGTAATAATGACTCACTGATGGGAAGGTAGCAATGGAGCTGAACTTCTTACATTCCTCTGATGCCTGATTATTACTTTAACCGTATAAATTATTACTGCAAACAACCACAGAATCTTAACTAGGGTGTACAAAAAACAAAAAAAACCCAGATCACTCGAACTGAACTCCACGGCATTGGCGGTTTTAATTCAATAATAAGTCCATTTTGTATTTGTTATATATATATATATATGTTCATGTAAATACTCCCAGACATCCACGTGTCATCACGGCACCTATGCGAGAACATCCAGAGCGTTTGGGTTTGTTCAAGACAAGAACAGGTTGATTATCTGACCTTAGACAAAGCACAAATTCATACGGTCGGAAACAGCCGGGGGTCATTTTCCCTGCAAGTCCAGCCTTGATTCTTAACGTTCAGAGCGCATAGTAAATCATAACTGCCTGTGAAAGAACCGCAAAATGTGCAGGCCATGTTTATTAGATAGGAAATGTAACACTGCAAACCTGGTGGAAGTATTTATCCGGGGCAAGCTAATGCACTGTGTTTAAACCTCATCCGATCTCAGTGAAATATTATACAGAGTTTTAATATCCAGAGGGTGTCGGGCTGGAGCGGGAGGCAGTCAGCTGCTTCAGTATAACCAAATGTTACAGTATAAAACAGCATGTCGCGCTGCTATTTGACATGGTGGAATGAGATTAGATGGAATTCATTTCTAAGTGAGGGGAAATTACAAGCCTATTGGCAGACACACACACCCACCACAAAAGCAGCCACTGCTCGGCCCCACCAGTGGCCCAACAACAGAGGGGTAGTCGGGCATGAACAGTGACATGAACAGGGAATGACCCCACAACCACATCTGTAGCCACCTTCAGTGCGGCAGGAAGAAGCAGTGTTGTTTTAAAGGTCAGATCTGTCTGAGGTCGCACAAGCATGTGTCTGCCGCTTGTGCTACAAAGCAATGCTGTAGGTAAATTGAAATGGAATTGTCAAGTAGAGTAGGTTTATTTTTTCTTTGGTGAACTTTAGAAGCTTTTATTTGCAATATGAGTTGGTAACAGTGGTGGAGAAATGAGTTTTAAAACGCAGAAATTCCCTCATTTCGAAGTGAGTGGATTTTATTATTGGGTTTTAGTGGAAATGCTAAAAGAAAAGATCCTCACGTTTTGCTCCATGATAAAAATTAGCTGATGAATTATGTCTTTAACAAATAGACCTAAAAATAAGTAGGTAGATGAACTGATTTTAACAAAAACTGAACATATCTAGTCAACCTTTACAGCTTTATGTTACAGACAAACTCAAAATTTATAAACTGTGGAATTAATGATTTATACATATTTTAGCACATGAAATCCAATAAGCAGGAGAGTTGTTTTGGTACAGCCTAATATTAGCGTTTTATTTTTGGTGAAGATTTGTTTAAATTATTTTTTTCTACCAAAATGTTGTGAAGATGTATTTGCAATAAACTAATGGAAAAATCTTAATGTATTTTTGTCAAAGGCCTGGCTTTAACTGCATTAATAATCAACAGTGTGTAAGCACAGACATGGTTTTTAGCTCTTAAATTAACTTAATGGATGCAGATTATAAGTGTTTTATTCCTAAGAATTGTAAATTAATTTGACTTGATTCTATCTCTTTGACTTTTGATTTGTTATAAATGTTTTTACTACTATATTTTTGTCCAACGTTCCCCTACATATATACTATATTTCAGTAACTGTTGTCTAGTCATAAAAGACTTCAATAAACAAAGACATAACTAAATGCACATTTGCATATAACAGTGTGTTGTGAATTCTATAGCTTTTCTATGTGTTGAACAAATGTGTCTGTGTCTTCCCAAATTATAGAGTTATCCATTTAAACTAGTTTTTAAACACATGAACTCAAATTAGCAGTGGTGTGGTTTTTTGTTACAGCTGAACATTAATATTCTACTTTTGGGGTTTCATTTGTGAGGATTATTTTTGTGTGCAAAACGTGTAAACTGAGCAAGTAATTTCTTTGCGAAACAGCTTTTCATTTGTAATAAGCCGAAGAAAAATCCCAATTTGTCAACGGGATAGGGGCAATGCTAACTTCTCCCGTCCTGCAGCGTGGTATTGTGGGTAAAATGAACTCTGACATAGGGGGAGCTCACCTTGTAGGGTGTATACACTGGGGCCCGGCTTCAAAGTCGGCTCAGACTCCTAGAGTCAAACCCCCCCTTATTCCATTTTTACTGTCTCTCTTTACAAAGATCAACCAAATAAAACAGAAACAACAAAACTAAACCAAAAGTAAATAGTAGTTGACACTTTCATGATGGAATAATAAAGCACTCTGACTGAAGTTATCTTTCTTCATAAACAAGCCTTTTCAGATAATACGGATGTCTTCTGTTTGAGCCACTGGACTTTTTGCCCATTGTTTCCCTCATTGTTCCTATGGTGCTGTGACCAGAGAGAGGCCCTTGACATTCTGATCCTTTAACACATGTCTGGGGGTTTCCAGCACATCAGGATGACACCTCGTGAAAGGGGAACTCCACCTTTGGCTTCTCCAGGAGAACAACACGTGTCAGCGGCCCCCCGTGGGCCCTGTCAGGGGGTGAAGAGGTTAGGCGCTCTGTGCGGCCGCACAGATCCTGGCCTTCTTGAAGACCACCATAATGACTGCTAATTACGCTGCCATCTGTGGGGTGGGCTGTGTTATGTAGACACCTGTTCATTAAGTAGGAGAAAGAAACTTTTCTCTCAGCAGCCTATTCTATACAAAATGCAAAAGTGAATGGGTTTTCTGTACCTTACCATACAAAACGTGGAAGAATTTGAATTTATTCCAAAGTGATGAAACTCAGACTTCAACAAACTGCTGCAAGCGACACATTTAACCAAATAAAATATCAACAAAGACGGGGAAAAAAAGAAGAAAAAAACAAACCCTCGGAGCATGCAGAATTGAGCTTTTCTGCACTACTAATGATTGAGTGAACTTTGTGTGATACCTTTCCAGCTTCAAAAGGCATCATCAAGGTTAACCAGGCCATCGGGCAGCATTAGTAGGAGGGTGTTTGGAGGGGAAGCCAATAAAAAGCTCTTAGATATCTGCTGAGGGGGAGCACAGCCTGTCAATTCTGTGGCCCTAAGAGGTGATCTGCCATTACCGACTCACACAAGACTAATGAGAGCCATTCTGTTGCCAGCACCTTGAATTATATGTCAATAGTCATTCAGGTTGTGTTGAACGCTACCTGTTTTAACCTGATTTCCCGTCATTTGATGTAATCGTACAGATGCTTTTTTTTTTTTTTTTTTTTTAAGAGTATTCAGGCTAATTAATGCAATTCACAATTTTTGTGTAGCATAAACTGAATTTTGAGACTCTCCGAAGGACTTAAATCCGTCTCCACCTCCTTAAATATACCCAGACACATTCATCTAATCCGCATCCTTCAGTTTAAGATTTATATAAACGGATGATTGCTAAGCATCACATATTTCAACATTTTATCTGTTGAGCTTATGACTCCATTTAGCTTTAGATCCTCTGAGAGTGAGCCAGCACAGCAATCATAAACTGAGGGCCAATTAGGATGTTGACGGATTGATTTTGGAAGATAAATTTGGGATGTAAAAGGTTGACATAGCTGCTGTGTCTCTTTCACTGCGTGTGTGGCTCCCAATTAAGTGAGGAGAGGCAGTTTTTTCTTTTTTTTTTCCTCCCCAGGATCAGAGTGTCTCCCTGACAGATGAGCCACTAATGAGAGCAAATCTCACTAAATCCTCAAGAAACATGATGAATTGAATCATGTTCACCCTGTTCATTTGTCGTGTTCGCAGATGAGACAAAACACAACATTTATCTAGTCAACAAATAGCAAATGAGTAGGTGGGTCTGTCATTGTTCATGCGGTGTGTGGTGCTGCGATATAATATTAAGCTAAAGATGTTTCTATCGCTGTAGTTTCTGTTCTCCTTGTCGAATTTGAGGCATTGTATGGAGGTTGAAGGCAGACATATGTTAAGTCCTGAGGCCTCAATCTGCCTCCCTCCCTAATATTTAGAAGACAAATTAAGGAGGCTATCTCTCTCATTATCACACACCAAACCCTCACCATATGTATCCCTATTATTAGACAACCAACAGAAGATGTCCTATTTTCAGATTTAAATTACCAAGGCTAACCTTAATTGGTTAGAAATGTTGTTTAGTGGATGGTATCAAACTCAGGCTTGGGAGAGAATCCGACAGATGGCTTAGTCTTATGACTTGTATTAACACCTTCGAAGTTTAATGAACTGTTAATTGCTTTTCTAATACATAATGGGACCATTGGAATACGAGCGGTAATGCAAACAGATTAGTTCGTAGACAATAGATAAACAACCGTCCTGTTCAATGTCACCTTTAAGTACCTTGAAAAACAAAAGCAAGCTGGAGGACAAAACGAGACAAAACACTCCTGTAGAGGTTGTGTCGACATTTGAAGCTGACGCAGACTTATACTCGTACATGTTAATGGCTTCATACGTTAGTTTTTTTTTGCATATGAGTATGTCATTTAAGAGTTTATTTTAAAGGAGCACCTGATTACATGCAGATGAGAAACATATACTCACTGAAAACAGCTGTGTAATGTCTTCTGTTGGTCTAGTGGGAGCTCTGTAACATCTGAGAAAATAACCATTATAATGTCATCAGCTTGGGCTTTGATACCACAGTTTACAAACTGAAAGCCTTTCTTTCCTGGAAATAATTCTTTCAATAGATGGTATTATGTGTTGTTGTGCTGCTGTGCATGGTCGTGCTGTC
>JAPSES010000097.1:8712617-8730049 GCA_029822895.1 Maxillicosta whitleyi | reverse complement strand
CATTTCCCCCCCCCCCCCCCTTCATAAAATCACCATATGGACAAAAATATTTGGACACATCACACCTGCAACTTGAGGGATTTTCCAACTGATCTGAAATATTGAGATAGAAATGTTCATGTCAGTTGTGGCTGATAATTATCACAATAAATATTAAATCAGTATTTATTTTAAGATTTAAGTCTTTTGTTACTGAATGTGCGTTGAAGAAACCAGATTATTATTTAACATGTCAGGTATTTCAGAAATCTTCAGATAGAGCATTTAAAAAATATACAATAATAAAGGAAAAATAATAATAATTCAGAGAAATGATGTAAAAACAAACTGTGAGTGTACACGACAATTTAAACAAACTGAACCCTATGGATGAAATAAAAGCAGTGTGTGAAATTAAACTCATCACAATATAAAATTATGAAAAAATATAAACTTATGTGTCATTATGCTTTTGTATCAGCCTTTCTCATGATAATAATGACACATCTGGGTTCAGTGTACTGTTATCTTTATAGTTTATGTAGAATATAAAGTAGAAACTAGAAAAAATGGGGCCGAAAAGCTAATATAGTATCATCAATAAGTTGACATACAGACCAAGAACAGTACAGTAAGTAATGTGGTTCACATTCTAAACACTGTGTATGTACTTAAACATGTGCATTCCATACGGGTAATATACATACATTTCAATTCACTATAATTATTATATTACTATTATTATTATAATTACAGCACCAGTTATCATACACGACTATTTCAACACACTTCACACATTCAGATCAAAGCCTTTAAAAGACAAAACGAAGCGAGTGCCCAACAAATCCTCCATGAACAAACCCTCCCTAGTGTGCAGGAAAAACTTATTTTACAGAAGGAACAACTTCCAACAGAACCGGGCTCTGGGTAGGCGGCCATCTGCCTCAACCGGCTGGGGTTAGTGGACAGAGGAGAGAGGAAATAACAGCGTAGAGAGAAAAACAAACAAAAAAACCAACAACACAGACAGTGAACAGCACAGGCAAACACTAGGAAGGAAGGAGGCCAGAACCAGAACCAGAACTAGAACCAGAACCAAACAGCTCTACAACCACAGATACCTGAGGAAAGGAACAGGGAAGAGAATAGAGAGAGAAAAGCACAAACTACGAGGCACAAAGTTACTGATAAATAACATCATAAGCACTTTGATATAATGTTTACCTCGTTGTAAAAGCTGTCAGTGAATGTGTAAGCAGCCTGTTTCAGTTCCCGGTGATTGTTGTAACCCAGATCACAGCTTGCGCCTCGGTCGTGTGACAGTGTTGAGTTATTGGTTGTAATGCATCATGTTTGTCCAGTAAAGCATGTAATGCAGCCTCCTTGTTTGACTTTGTTTAGCCCATTACACACTTTAAGAGACATAACATTCTCATTTTTACTCTCACTTTTTAATTCAAGAAGGATTTCTCAGTAATAAAGTACAGTTTGACTCTTCATTTACTGCCGTAGTTCATCTATCTGTTTTAGCTGCGCTTGTAATACGGTGTGTGCATTGTACTTGAGCAACCATAAAAATGCACTCCTACCTTCTGAGATAGTACTTTATTAAATTAAGCCATCTTTAAGGTCAATATACTTCTGTAATGAGTTGTCTCTTTTGATCATCAGAGGTTAGGTTTTACCTTGATCCTCACTCCCTTTAATGGCGTTAGCGTCACAGCCTAATGCTAACACCAACGCTGATGTTTTTCATATTTCAGCTTAAAGTCAGTACAAGTAATGCTTTGCATGCTTAAAATCCATTTCCATAACTAAGTGTAATTTCCCCTCAGTTTGTTCCTGTTTAATGAGGTGAAGTCTTGTTTGTATGCCTCCCAATGTCACCAGAAAAGTCATTCAAGCGGCTGTGTCAAAATTAAATCAAATTAGCATTACTATGCTGCCATTTTATATCAAACTGTTCTAGTAAAAACATTTTTGCTCAATTTGATTTTACATACAATTTGTTTTTTTTTTCTTTTCTTAGTGATTCTACCAATTCAGATAATTTGTGTTTGTGTGTGTGTTTGTGTGAAAAGGGCACTAATGATGGACTGTGTAAATGTTTCAGTGTGGGTGCAGGGAGGTAGTGGTGTGATAGCAGGGAGAGAGAAAATGACCAACATTGATTTATCCTGGCTGTTCTCTTGTCTGGTTGGTGCAGTCAGAACACCTCGCTGCATCCCATTCCCTCCCATTATCTCCTCGCGATCACCGCAGTCCAACGAGTTTCCTACAGGGTCATAAATACTTCCCCTAGACCCCATACTGCTTTCACATCATCCTCCAGACGCCGCCTAATGACAGCAAAAGACAGACAATGCATCCTTTCTCTCGTGCTTCTCTCTGTTCATACACATTTTACAGTGGCTGGAGAACGTATACCTACACCACGAGAGGCCAGCAGCGGCGTGTCCTCCAGACTTTGCATTTAAAATGGTACATTAAAGCAACATGTCTGAAAAGATTGTGCATGATTGATGTTGGTAATGACAGTGTTTTCCCAGTGTGAAAGTCATATGTATGCTTTCTCTGCACTGAAAGTCCCCGAGAACAGGAAATGTTCACACTCCGAAACAAACAAAATAAGAAAAAGCAGGGTGTGAATGGTGTCCATCATGAGCTCAGAGAAATATTCGTTGAGTCAAATATTTCCAAAAAACGCCTTGATGAGTAGGAGACAACCTATTAGACACAATAAATCTGATTAATTATTTTTGAAATCCTGGTCATTAGATTCAATTAGAGAGCAGTAGACAATGAAGAACCAGCGTAAACAAAGTGTTTTCCCATCCAAATACCCTATTAGAGAGAAAGCCAAATTCCACATAAATATGAGTAAGAAAAAAAAAATACAGCCGTGTGATTGGCTGCAGCAATGAGGCGAGGTCAAGTGGGTGGTCAGTTGTGTCCTTGTTTGCTTGATCAATTGTGTGTACAGTAAATAGCAAACAAGCTGCTTTTCATTTACCCCTTTACGGGGGGAAGCAGCGCATTCCAGACGAAACTAATGACCTTTGACACTCGCAAGAGTTTGAACTGGAAAATGGCTCCACAGTGAGTTTTTATGAAGAATTATTTAAGGCTTATAGCATTTTTTATTTGAAGATACAGTGTAAATTTGTATGTTACCAAGAAGAACTAATATGTATTTATATTGAGCATTACTAGTATTATGTCAGTATCATTAGTTTTGACAGCTGGTGCTACAATAGAATAGAATAGAATAGAATAGAATGGTTCCACAGTGCAAAAAATTATACATACACTTGTAAAAACTGTTTACAGTATAAAATCTATCTAAATATAAACCTATCTACATTATAAAAAGCTATAACAAACAGTCAGTGCAAAATGGCAGAATAGTTCAGATAAGTAGCAAATGCTAGGTAGACATATTCATTTTTGTCATTTTTTATCAAACACAATCAGAGCCATGTTTCCATCAGTATTATTTAAGTATGATTTAGATGGAAAGTTGAATAACTAAAGTTTTTGTTTTTTTTTTCATTTTATCAATGGCATTTTACTCATGAGACTAATCTTTTTTTTCTGTGAAGAAGAAGATGATGATGATGTCCAAGAAAATGTCCAAGGTGACTGCTTCTGTCCTGCCGTCGTTCTAGATCGGTACCTGCATAGATCTGGATCATCCTCACATGTTTTCTGGAGCAGCCACTCCTGCCTGTACATGTTAGGGTGGGTCTAAAGGAGAGTTTCAGTTCCCCTTCAGGGACAGTAAAAGTGACTTTCATACTTTTAATGATGATTTAGCAGTTGTTGAAATAACTAACTTGATTTTGACCCTGCTTTCAGTGTGATATTTTTATACTTAAACCCATAAAGGCCTAAACATCCACCAAAAACTGACCAAAAACATCTAATGATCTAAAATGTTTAATAATTCTATCAATACATGAAAATAATTCATGTATAATGTAGTTTGTTATCTTTTCATGGTCAACATATATGACCCATTTGGACCTTCAGAGACTCTGTAGTTACCATGGAAACATGGTCAAACAAAAGTGGTTGTAGATTTTTGCTGAAAAAGCCATTTTTTCAACACTTTTTCTGATTTGATCATATAACCTGAATTAACTCTGTGTTTTTATGAACATCTACATGATCAATTGGAAAACACCTGATTTTTGCTGAAAATGTTTAAATGCAAAGGTAAATATATCAAATGGTGACCAATCATTTGGAAACGTCACAAACATTTTTGGAAGTTATGACAAAAACAGTTGTGTTTTGAATGTTAAGAAAGTCAATGCATTTCTCAGAATGTTCTCAAACATGGTCTAAAATATTTATCTCAGTAAAGTGTGGTTTCATTATTCATATGATATAACAGCCCATATTTTCAGTAGTTAAAATAATAGATTTTCTACAACCCAGCTGTGAAAACAGTTGATTATCTTTAAGAAAATGCACATAAATGCAACATGCGTGTTTTCTTAACCAAAGTGAAGATGATAAGAATGACAGTATATCTATATTATCTAAATTCACATATGGATTCATAACATAAATCTACAACTAAATCAAATTTAAGTTGCCGTGTGAATTTATTCATACAACCCACACTGTGTTTGGCAGACCATATTTAGGAAGAGTCAGCTGGCAGAATGAATTGGCCACCCACAGATCTGTCGCTTTGTAAAGTTGCCACATGCTCTATTAGTTCCCACTGTTGGAACGTATACATTAAAAGATAGCAGAACAAAATCAGACAGCAAGACCTACTCTGCACCATGAAATCAGAACATCGTCATCCTTTGGACTGAACATGAATATTCACACCACGCATCGGTTTACATCATTAGACGCCGTAGCATGTGTGCCAGTCGAGGCTTTGATGTGAAGCTCTGAGTGACTCTCCACTGTCATGGCGACCAGGCACATATTGTAAACTGTAATATATGACCTCGCGTTGAGCATATTCTTTGTGGGGTCTCGCAGACAAGCCGTGCACTCGGCAGGGACACGAATGACTGAACATTGCTCTATTGAGTAAGCCTTCTAATAGAATGGCATGTTTAGGCCTGTCATTCAAAGCAGAGGAGAGTTGTGTGATGAGGAGGCTCAGTAAATGAGTATTTTAGCAGGCATAGCTAATGTCTACAAACCTGCAGTGTTTAGTATGCTGTTAAGGATGACATTAACAGAGACACAGACCCAGGGATGCTGATCAACCCTGAGGTCCTAACACATGGGATGGTGTTTCTGGCTCATTTCCTGCACCATAATCAAGGCTTATGCACCTATGTGTGAAGCCAGATAGACATGCATTTATATGAAATGTTTAAATGTTCACTTTTGTGTAACAGTGTCTGATGTGTTTCTATATCATTGTCCCTGTCCGTCTTTGTCTGTGTGTCTCCGGATCTTTTTTTTTTTTTTTTTTCCTGTCTGTCTATCTGTCTGTCTACCGCTAATGCAAGCAGGGGAATCGGCTAATTAAGGATGTAAATGGAATTGAGGAGTGACAAAGAGCCTGCTTGTAATTCGCATCTAAATTGTTTCTTACCTCAGCAGAAAATTTATCACAGGAGACAATGTCAACTTTTACATGGGGAGAGCCATTTGCATTTTTTGAATTCATTACAAGGGTGGCACTGCAATCATAAGCCATGATACAGACCCCTTTACCCTCCCTTTATTCTGCTGCACCTACCCTACCCATTGCTACCGGGTAGAGGATAATCTGAGGGGTTCCTCTTCAGTGGACACTCAGTGGTACTGGAGATGAAGGAGAGAATGGAAGGACGAGAGGAGAGGAGAGGAGAGGAAAGGAAAGGAAAGGAGAGGAGAGGAAAGGAGAGGAGGTGATAGGAGTTTGTTGGCTGCGGAGCATAATGTGGTCCACCCACTTGTTTATGTGTGTGTGCATGTAGGTGTGTGTGTGTGTCTGTGTGTGTGTGCATGTGTGCAGCAAAGCCACACCACTCTCCCGAGCGACAGAAACCTTGTTGTGATTTATGCAGCCTGAGATATGAGTGCTGGTTACGCAGTAGCAAGACATCGATCTGACAAAGCAAACCAAACAATAAAGAGGCGAGGAAGATGATGTGCCCAGTGGAGTGGAGAAATGGAGAGTGTACCTATAAGAGCTAATTATCTGAGCACATAATTCTTCAGGTTAAGACAGGGGGAGCTGAGAGCCAGCCAAGCCACAGCTGTCTGAGAAAAGGCTCGGATACACAATGGAGCTATGGTCCCAGACCTTGGTCAAGAATAATTCCAAATAAAAACGTATATTAATGCAACATGTCAATACACTGGGTTAAGCCAGAGAGCGCAGGAGCTGAATTAAACTGTGGGAAGAAAACTTTCACACCATATGCCATGATTTGAGGAAAAACAAGAAGGTATTAATATTTACTATGATGGTGTTTTTAAAGTGTTTTAAAGTACTGCTGTGGTGGAAAATAAGAGTTGAACGTTCTAATTTTTGCTTCATGAAAACTAAAGTAAGATATCATACATGAATTATGATCTTAATATGCGTATGACCTTATAAGGTGGTTGTAAGGGTCATACTGTGCAAAACATATTAAGATCATAATTCATGTACAGCAGCTTCCTTACTATCAGTAAGCAGTAATTAGAAGGTTATAGAGGGAAAACTCATGGTTAATGTCTTAGTGGTTATAAAATATGGTCCTGCAGAGTGAGGCTTTAATAAGTGCTTCATAATGACTCATATAAAAACAGGATGCGACTATGATGCTTATTTGTAAAACTACAGTATTTGATGAAAATTCTAAAAATCCTTTTCCTGCATCTTGTAATTCCAGTGTTCTGAAAGGACAAGAGACTCGGGCATCTACACTTTATCTTTGTTTTCAGGTTGTATATAATCAGCCTTTGTCAAACCTCTATTTTGTCTATTTACAGGTGTTTTGAGACACTTTGGGGGAGGGGGTTATATGTGATTGACAGCTGTAACTACCAATCAATGGTCAGAATTTTCAGCTGCTCTGTGGATGTGTTCTCTACACCATTTCTCAACAGGGAAACCATTCAAACGTTATGTTTCTACATGGAAAATAGCTTAACTTGTCTATAAACAACATGAAACAACATCAGGTCATGCATGTTTATATTTAGTATTTTTGATTTGATCGATTTCTTGGTGGGTTTAGGTATTACTATATTTGTATCATGTTTTAATATATATATGCAACTCATCTGACAGCACTTATAGTTAATATGATGAGTTGAGTCAGGGTGAGTGAAGCCAGGGATAGTCCAAAATAATGTTCAAAGGTCCCACACAAGACAATACAATGTTGAGTAAAGCGTTAAAGCATCAGTTCCCAATAGAACAAGAACAACCATAGAAACAAACAGCCATATAATTCTTCAGCTGAGGATATCATAAGGTCTTGGTCAGGGTTTATGTAATAGCTTGGGGTGGCCCTTATGGTTTTATCAGCAAGTTCACAATTCACAGTTCAAATATGGTCTTCCAACCACATGTCACTTCTCTATAAGCCGTGAAAATAATAATGATAATATTTGCAATTATTATTTCCTATCTTGCAAACCCATTCTCTGCTTCTGTAAGCAGCAACCTTTTAATTAGACACAAGCATGCAAGCACACATACACAAAGACTGGGGCGGTGGGTGCTCACTGCCATTAATAACACTATATAAAAGCAAAGCCAGACAGCCTCTGACACTTTTAGTAGTTTGGGAAACAAGATGTAATCTGCGTTCGGTGCCAGGAGCGGCCTGGGCTTTGAGAGAGAGGGAAAGAGGGAGTGTGGCCTGTAACTCAATGCAAACAGAGCAGAGTGAGTACATCACTGATGAAGACATTATGTGTGAGTTATACTCACAAAGACAACAGGAGGCAGAAGTGTATAGAAACCATAAGACAGAGAAAGTGACAGATGAAATGGGCATCTGCTGTTGCCAAGGCTAGTCAGTGGTGTGTGCATTATTAGTCTTTCAAAAGCTTGACTGCTGTGAATTAAAGGGACATTTCATAAGATATAACAACAATTCTAATGTTTCCTTCTTTTTTCTTGTTTTCTGGGTGATGTAGGGTGGTCCTTTGTGTTGTATGTCTGTGCTCTGACTCTAAATTGTGCATGTGTGTGTGTTTGTGTGTATGTGTTTTACATATATTTCATTGCGTTATATTGCAGCATTCTGTGTTGGGCATTAAAGGATAGAGCAGAGGATAGGGTTCCGTTTAGTGGCACCCTTGGCACCCATCTAACCTTGGCATACTGCTGGGCATGCTCCACTGGCCCTGAACATGCTGAGGTTTGAATCCAGAAATGCCTTTGTGCAGCACAGGCCACCAGAGGAGAGGTGGGAGGAACCATTAATATCCCCAACTGTATCAGTCAGTATTGAAATCACAGCAGGTAACATTTCTGGTGTGTTTGCAAAACCTATGCCTCAAAATGAGATTCATCTTCCAAAACAAGTGGACATGACGTTAAAAGTCCATAATCAGTTTGTATACATTAAATCCTACCAGTTTGGAGAATCAGATGGAGCTAGTTGTGTTCAAGCAAGGTCAATCTGTGTCATTGTTTTCATGTTTTCCTGTTTGTTTGTTTAATATAAACCATGAATTCTAATTCTGGCAGCGCAGAATGGCCACATTAACCAGGCATGGCAGTCTGGGATGAGGTCCAGCTGGAAACATGCATGGGATGCTGCTTTCCCCTCGACAAAACTGGCTTCACTGGAAAAAGCTAAATAGTTTCTCATTTCTAAATGGCCAGTAAAAAGGGAAATGGAAGCAAATTCAGGTCGAATGTTCAAATATACTTCTACACCCACAGAAGTCACTATTATAAAGTGATTTGTAGATCAGCTTTATCACACCTGTGCCAGAAGTCAGTGATAAGGAGAAGGGTCACATCCATATTCCCATTGGAATGTAAGCAACATGATAATTTCCAAAGCATGTTTCACTATTAATCTCCACCTCCCTCCTGTGCTGATTTTTTCAGCCTGGCTGGCTGGTTAGTTTGTTGGATGGGTGTCTGGGCTGTGATGTCTGCAGGAGGAATTGTCTAAGGGCCGAGTTCAGGAAAAGTGCAGAAGTGTGTATGTGTGTTGCTGGTGTGCCCCTTGTGAGTGGGTTTTTGTTCTTAACATAGCAGCCATCTGAACCTCATGGGCTAGTGTTTGTTACACACTTTATATAAATATAATAAAACATAACTTAAAGTCAAGACACAAAAGATTCTAAAATGCGTCCTCCAGCCTTTTTGTGAACTGATGGTTTCCACTTCAGACACATACCATAATATGACTGGTAACACAAATCTGTCCGGTAGATCATCCTCTAAGCATAGAAACCTTCATCCCTTCATCAGATAAATATGACAAAACCCTGAAAGCACAACTTCATTCTACACACCCAAAGCTAAAGATTACAGTCAGCAAACACAGGTTTCATTTTGAATAGAGGTGGATTTTGAACATGTACATGCACTAAAAAATTCAACAAATACCTATGGATATAATAGGGGAAATTTTAGTCCCTTGGTTCAAAACTGTGCTTCAGTCCATGAATGATCCCCACAGTAGGGGTAGCAGTGCTGTCACTTGGCAGAAGTGTTATTCGGATGGCCACTACAATCTCCTTTCCTGCTGCCATTCCCAGCATGATGTAGAGGCGCAGTGCTAATCTTTGGTCCTTTTGCCCTCATTGGCCTTTACTGTGTACAGCCGTCATTCTCTCACACTTTCATCAGAATCCCATTTCCCCCCAAAGCCAGAGAGCCCCCTCTGAAACTCTACCCCTCGCTCTACCATTCTAGCCTGCCTATGATGGATGGCCGCACCTTAGGTCCTCTCAGCCTGTCCATCAAGTCGTGCGATTAAAACACTTGGAATGACCAACATTTTTCTCTCTCTCTCCCCCCTCAAACCCCTTGTCCCCCATGCCACCCCTCCACTCTCAGGCCACCGCTACTGCAGCCCTCTGTCCCCTCACCTTTCTCAACCTCCCTCCCTCCAACTCTCCTCTCCCACTTCAACTGCCCTTAGAACCCCACAATCCATCTTGTGGAGAAAAAACATCATTTATTCTGTACTTCCCTGATAATTTACTTTTTCTCTCCCTCTTTCGTTCCTCTTTTCTTTTTCCCCTCCTTTCCACAGGAATTCTCCATTTCCCTATAAAATGAAAATTCATCTGGAATTACATCTTATGTCATCATTATGTTTATTAAGCGTGGATGATGTATATGAGGAGCTGCGGCGTGCCGCTGAGTGCTTAATGATGCATAAGATTAAGCCGAGCCTCTCAGCTGTGCTGAGACTCCCCTCTGCTTCCCAGGCTGCAGACACACGCTGGGGGAACAGGCTCCAAACGGCCATCAGGTGAACAGGGGAAAAGGGAAAGCCTACATCCTCTTTGTGTGTCAGCAAAGAAGCTAGAAAAGTGTGCAGTCGGTGCAGAAGAGTTGCTGATGGGGGCGAATGTTAGAGCTGGCAGCAACTTCAGAGAAACACAAGTGTTGTTAGTATCAGTTTGTCAGCAGCAGGGGTTATATCTGCACCCCTGTCCACACAGTTTATCAAGTGCAGACATTTCTGTTCTAATTTCAAACTTGTCCTTGTCACCTGTTCTTGCGTTCTACACCTAAAAGCTACATATTTCCATTCTTCTTACTTTTCACTTCTTATCCCCCACCCAGCCTTCCACTCACCCACACGCTGAGACACATGTAGAGGATTTGCTACCAGCCTCCGTCCAGCCTAGGAGCAGAAGCACCAGCAGTCTATGACAAAAACATTATCCTTCTGGTGCTAAACAATCCAATAAACCTCTCCACAGGGAAGAACTTAACCTCTCCTCTCCTCCGATGCTGGCTTCCAGACCACGTGACAACTGCCACAGTAAATTCAAATCATTAGTCTTCTCGCTCCGCCATCACACAGGGAAGGAAAAAAATCTGCCTCTATTAGTAATGGAGACCTCGTCAGAGACCTTCCTCTGAGAGCCCTGCCTTCCCAATTCCCAAAGGAAAAATCCCCAGCAAAAAACTAATTCTACTTTTAATAATCTGTCATCAGGACCAGAGGCAGTCATAAATTATGTGGGGAGCATGTGTGGGAGCGGGCCACGAGAGGGAACTCAGGGAGAGAAATCAAAGCCTGAGTTTGACAAACTTTGCTGAAGATAAATAATAACTTACAAACAGGATTAGTTGTAAGTCATGGTTGAGTGCCCTGCCAAGCAGTTTTCCTAGCAGTCTATGCAGGATGAAGAATTTACAGACGCACCTGTCATTAGCACATCCCCCTCCACAGCTTCCTCCACACGTCCTCCGTCCTCGCTTTCCATTCTTATTCCTTGGGTTTCTCTCTGTCCTGACAGTCCTGACAGACTTCTCCTGCTTTTCCTCTGAAAGCAAATACTGTTTGTATTTCACAGCTAACCCTGTGGTTTCTGAGGGACACACACCGAAAACACGCACAGATGTAGAGGAGACAGGAAGAAGTGAGGTGGTTATGAGGCATATTAGCACAGTGTGGCAGGGGAAATAGCCTCTTCCTTCAGCATTAAGTAAATAAACATGAACAAGCAATCAGCCTCTCACCACACACACACACACACACACACACACACACACACACATTCGTACAACACAGGACTAACAGTCAGTTGTTTTACTCTGATAATCTGATTCTGGATGTCATTTTTTAAGTCATGAACTAAGAAAATGTAGATATCTAATAAATTCATTGCATTTAATTACTTTTCCAACAAATGTTGAACAAATGAAGCTGAAATGTCTTAGAATATGAATTTATCCAGAAAAGTCTTACATAACAAGACATAATAAGATCAGAGAGGATTTAGTGGGATCTATTTGAAGAAAAGGGATATATTATTTATTTATTTATTTTCATTATTATTTCTACATTTTGGTGAACACTGAAGGGGAGGATGAGGCAACCTTTAAGAACCTTTAAGATTAAAATATTTGATTTCAGAGTAAAATTTCCCAGCCATGAAAAGCATTCTTGTCTGGCAGGGTGACACCTTGGTATGGTCAGTAGGTCACAGCCAGGCGGGGCAGAGATAGGCTGCTCAGAGGAATGCACAATGATTATGTGTTGGTGTAAAGGTGGTCTGTGGAAGACATCTTGTACTTAATAGTGCTGCAGTGATTGTCTCTTTCTGGAAGCGTTTCAATGAATAAAATATATTTGGATGCTTCAACTTTTTTTATGAACCACTGTACTTTAATTACATTGTTTTTTTTTAGTCAGAGATTATAGCTATATTTATTTTGTGAATTAATGACTAACCTCGTTTCATGAAATTAATTACTTCCCAATGCTATAGGCATCTCTATGAGGGCACAGTATATAGAATGTCTGTGAAGCGTAGGTGTGTGTGTGTGTGTGTGTGTGTGTGTGCGTGTGTGTGTGTGATTTTATGTTGAGCTGGTGAGCACAGCTGATAGTATGGGAAGGAAGGGCTATGAGCCGTGGGGTTGTTCTCTCACTGTTTCCATGTCAATATTTGCTGGAATGATCGACATGCATCATAATCGCTCCCTCTATCAAACCATGGCTAAAGGCCCATCTCCATCAGGTGACAGAGACCAGTGAGGTGATGAATCCCTCTCACAGCCGACCACAAGGGGAGGAACTGGGTGAAATAAGACAGGCATGTTCCCACAGGTCTGTGTCAAATCCCTATTGATTTAATCATCAGCAGAAACACAGTCTCCTGATTTATATCACATGAGGTCAGCTGATTTCTTTATCTTCAGTAAACTTTATACAGTAAAGTTACTTTATTAGAGTTACATTCATAAGTATCAAACATGTCATTTTGTTCAACATATCAGGCCATTTTGGATGTAGGCATTTCATTCTTTTCCTAGTGCATGTTTCAGATTCGGATCTATCCTGAATGACCAATACTTCATGTCAGAAAGAACATTGCTTTCTAGGGCAGCGCATACATTCCAAAGAGTATTTCCCATTTGATTTAAATAAAGTTGGTTTCAGTCTGCTGAAAACAAACTGATTTGTTCTAACTTTCAAACAACACTCTAATCATGCCTGTGCGTCTCATTGAACACAGCATAAAGAATGCACCTCAAGCGTGTCCCATGAAAAACCCTGAGAAAATGCATACATGCAGTACTGGGATTTCAACCCTGCAAAGTCAAGTGCTCAATTTTCTCTCCATTCTCTGGCGATACCAAAGAAGCTCAATCATACTGGGACAGTAATATGAATCAAGGACAGCTCACTCACTCTCAATTGCAGCTTGGTCTAACTGGGACCGTCGGTAAAGTAGAAACTGGGTTCTCAATTCAAATGGGAGAGTGAGTAGGCCAGCCGGACTCTCCAGCACGTCTCGAGGCTGATAGATTGCCTACTGCAGTAAGGACAAAGGGAATGAAGATGACTACTCTGCCAAAGCTGGCTACAGATGAGACATACACGGCTGAATGACCATGGTACACCTCACTCATTTGTCTATGTGTTCAAGTTTCACACTACGTATGACAACGGAATCTGTACACCACACTAGTATTACCTTTACATCCCAGAAAAAACTTGCTCCAACTCTTTTACTTGAGCATGTAATGACACCTATCAGCGATATTGACCAATTAGTGTTAACTGAGTGAGGAGTAAGGAGGAAGTAAAATTAATTTATATATAACACTTTTCACACATAATAAAACACAGATTACTTAAGAGTTACCAACATAAAAACTACCGTATAAGTGGTACAAGCATTAAAATACACAATAAAATAAACCTTAAATTTAAAGCTGGCTATATTCGACTATTTTTATGCAAAAGTATTTCATGTGATGGCAACACTGAGTCTAAATTCATATTAAGTTGTCTCCGAAGTAAAACAATTAGGAGTCAGTGTAAACAATTCATTAGTTTGTATGGGAAGTCTATTATACATAAACTTCAGTATAGTAATCTGCATTAAATCATTAAAGATCCTTTGTTTGGAAGGTATTTTGTTTGACATTGCAGGCCTTTTCAGTGCATAAAGGCATATAATTCTGCGAGCCAGCTATTTTTTTGCACCGAGTACATGATGTGCCATCCTCGCAGATTAACCTAGATGTTCTTGAGGCCAGGTTCACTTGTATCTGAGCCACAGTCGTATATTACAATGCAGCTGAGGTGGCAGTGGCAGTAACTCATTCTTTTCTATTCTATTCTGCCTCTGCATATTCCACAAAGCCCCCACTGCTCTGCACTTAGAAGGTCACCTCTTTCATCAGCTATTCTATTTGCATTCCAAATCGTACGTACATGAAAAATGTGCCACTGAGTTTTCGCGGCAGCCCTTCGAAGCCAGATTAGATAGAATTTGCCATACGAACCTTATGCACGCTAACCTTTGCAGATGGCCTCACTATTGTGGAGAAATGGATTGCCTAATAAACCATATCATCCGACATATTTGCCGCTTGGCTGACCAAATAGAGGCTGTGTTTTTTGAGCAAATTCCCTTTGTCAAATTTGTCAGTGTTCATGCCGCCGTTTAAGGTTTGGGTCACAGGGAGGAGGAGGCGAGATCCTTAGTGTATCAGGTTAAAGTACCGACCAATTTGGACTGTTTCCGAAGATGAGACAATTTTTCCACAAGATTTATTTCATCAGAGAAGAATATTTCAAATGCTCCCCATTTGTTTGTTGTATGGCTCCTGTCTTGTTCTCTACTCGCACACAACCTGATGTACGTATAATATGAAGATGGACAGTTGTTGTCTTTTTTATTTCATCGTATGAATCAAGACAAAATACGTTTGCCTCTTGTCGTTACTGTTTGGACCATGAAAGTCCCTATAAAGCTTTTTTCACTCCCTTTTCAGAGCCTAATCTGTCATTCAGTTTTATCGTTCATCGCTGAATTACTAACATAATTTCTCTTTTATCTATAATTACCATTGGGATCGACGGCAGTGTGGAAACAATGCTTCTCCTAAACCTTGCAATGTTTTCACCAGAAATCTAATTTCACAGCGGAGCCCTAATTCATCGCTCCCAGAAAAACCTCTTTCATCAAACTTTGCATATGAGCAGCCAAGTGATGCACAGGCTCTTAACGGCATGCTTTGCCTCCTTTGGTGAGTTGGCCAACCAATCCATCTTCCTGAGTGTGCTCAGAGCCGAGGAGTGGGCAACCGATGCTCCCGTCACTGGGCTCCTGCGGGAGATGGATTGGGGCTCTATCGCCCACCTCCAGTCCGGTACCAGCCCAGTGGCACAATCTGGACCTCGGTGCTGAGAGCCACGTGGTGGGCCTTGTGGGGCTCAATGAGGGGGCTATGAGAGGCAGGATGGAGGATGCTGTGTCTCAGTCACTCATGTAGAATCCAGATCTTCTGCTCCACAGGAGACGGCGCTGGACCTCCTGTTTGTGTTCAACAGAACAGAGTGAGGGTGTCCAAGTCATTGCCTGCCTGTGCAGTTGCTAATGCAGGCATTTTATCTATGACAAAATGTCACACAATAATGTGATCATCAGCAAAAGAAAGAAAACTTTATGACATGTATTGACTTGTTTAGCATATTAAAAGGCAGAAATTGCAATCTACTGAATAAATGTGTGACCTCCATCTTAAGTTATGTCCTTCAGTGGTGATTAGTCACTGAACTGTCTGACGGGACAACAAATACAATAAATGATAGCCCTGATTCCTCTTAATCTAATGTGTCTTTTAAAATGTACATCCACCCTTAAAATAGCATGTCCTTCAGCCAGAGGAGGAGTTTGTTTCATCCCTTTGCATCGTTCATCATGACTGGCTTTAAAACTGAAGTGAAAGCTTCTTTTATTAATCACAAAGAGCTCAAGTCAAGGCTTTGCACTCCATCGCTTGCATCCAATTTACAGCAACAATAATTCATGCTATGCTAAACATTTCTTGTAAAATGTCACTTTGTGTTTGTAATTAATTTCTAAATTAATAAGCAAAATCTCTGAGCTATGGCATCAAACCTGTTAAAAACCTTGGTGACTAAACAATGCATCAAGGTGCCACCTGGAATGATCGAGACGATAATAAGAGTGTGACTCTTGTAAGAGATGAACACTTCAAAAAGTTGACAGGTTCTTTCAAAGGGGAGTAATGCAACAAAAGTGCAGGCAAATTATGCATTATCAGTAGATCTGTTCTTACAGAGGCGACGTAAAGGCTTGCAATCACCCGCCTCTTCTGCATATTAGCGCTGTCATTCGCCCTGTCTTCTTAATCTCACCACATGACAGGGTGGCCTGCTCCATAGGATTGCAAACTTTGCTTCCAAGTAAAGAGCTGTGTGTTAGGTTACCTCTTATATGAGGTATCATGTGTCCTCCATCTAATGCAAGCTATGGGCCCCTGATCAAAAGGAGGCTGAAGAGTGGGAGGTCAAAATGAAAGGAAGACACAGAGGGATTCAGTGACCACAGAGTCCAGACGTGAGGGCAAATACACCTGTCACATGCATGAAGCAAGTGCATTAATCTGCAGTTAAATGCATGCTGTTAATTGTAAACAGGTTTTAACCAGAGCAGTGCCAGTGGGGATGTTGATCAAGAAGTGCTCATGATATGAACTTGTAAAGGATTTCATTTAGGGCTTTTCCTCCAGTACAAGTGGCCCATCTCCGCTCCTCCACTGCCATTGATGGCAACATCCATAACCTGTCCTCTGATATTTCATTCCCATATGGGTGCCATGAACCTAAGATGTAATCGATACACAGACACACAGGCCTCCTGTGTTATTACAAGGGGGACAATGTCTGCTCAGCTTCCCGTGCCGTTACACAGTTCAGGCTTCCAATTAACCTGAGCGGATCCCCATGCCAATCACACAGGGCTTCTATCGACAAGCCACATGAAAAGAATAATGTTGTTAGGATGATGTAGCTCACGGTAGGAGGGCTGCTCCCCCCCCCTCCCAGTGCTGACAGGGATGAGTGTTGTAGTCATTTATCACCTCCTCTCTGGTCACTGAGGGGCCAAACGGGCTGCACGGCTTTCACACCCTCCTTCTGCTCCAACGGACCACCATCTAAATAAATCTGATCACACTCAAAAACAGGGAATGTGTCTATGCTGATGTGGAACCAAGACACTCCTCAGCCAACAGCACACACCTCCTCCAAGGCCCCACATTCCTGTAAGTGTCACACATCCTTGCAATGTTAGAAAAAGTGGGAAAAAACAGGTTGTGCCTTTTTCATGGGTCTAATTGAATGGATTTGTCCTCCACTGGTCCATGCCTTACCCTTCCAACAAGTTTCATGAAAATCAGTGCTGTAGCAGACACTATTTGACTCAATAAGTAATATCTCAGGGTATATACAGCAATCTTTGAGTCAAATTTACTACCATTTAATACCTTTTTTTACTACCTTCAGATGGTTTTT
>JAPSES010000097.1:8659277-8675528 GCA_029822895.1 Maxillicosta whitleyi | reverse complement strand
AACAAAAAGAGAAATCGTCCTCAAACTTGTCCAGAGGGCAGCTGGACGCAACATGGGCCTCTTGTATTATTATTATTATTATTATTATTATTATTATTATTATTATTATTATTATTATTATTATTATTATTAAATGTAATAAATGGTTATCTTGGACCTGCTGGTTTTTACTTTGCTAACTTCTCTGAGTTCCATCCACAAAACTGTCAAAATCAATTACATAGAAATGATGTTGAAAATAAGTGCAGCTCCCTCAGCTAAAGAGCACCCAGATATCTACTCCCAACAGCAAGTGTTTTAACCTTTTCCTGCCGACTACAGAAAAATAAATCGACAACTTTTTTAACAAAGAAAAAAAAAATCCTTTCTGATTGAAGCTTTTCTCTCTTTGTTTTCCTTTGGATTGAGTTATACCGGAAGAGATTAAGAGCCTTTAATTCAGCTACAGTGGGCTTATACCCTCAACCTTTGACCCGGCCGAGCCCAGCCTCAGCAGCAGGAGTCAGGATGAGCCTGTGTACCTGTCTGTGGGAGCGGAGGAGGATGCGGAACCCTCTGTGTGAGCGCCATCTACAGAGCGAAGCTGCGCACAGGCGGCGATGATGATGATGATGGTGATGATGATGATGGTGATGATGGTGATGGCCTGCTGACTCTTCTTCCCTCTGCAGGCTGAGAGCTCACCTTGCACACCTGCTGTCTGACCACAGAGTCATTACAAAAATAAAAAATAAAATAAAAAAATATGACTGTAGCTATAAATAGACACATTTGGTACTTTGCAATAAACCAAACTCTCTGGAAAATAAAAGAAACTGTTTTGTTTAAATAGACTTCTACTGCGTGATTTGGTAAAAACTGCATTCCAATAACTAAAATGAGGAAGTGATGGTTTTAATTTTACTGAAAAATCGAATGTATTTATAAGAAATAGACTATGACGGATTGTGACGTGAAAAGTAAAAGGCCGTGGGGTCTAAAAACACCACCAGGATTTGTCGAAATACAGTTTAAAAAAAAAACATTACATTTGTTTTGTCTCGTCTTATTTTATAGTAATAAACATCACTTCATGAGTCGTGTTTCCAGGTTTGTAGGATGCTGTGGGTGTGGGTGTCCCTGTCAGTCTGTGTCTGGATCCTATGAAAACATTTTAGAAGCGTCTCTTTTTAAGCAACACACAGCAGCCTGACAGTGCTTTACCTCAGTTCTACCCCCTGCCTTTAATTTCCTTGATTCTTCACCCTAAAGTCTCATCATTTCCCATTTCGTCTCCCTCCCCTTCCTGGCTGTCGGATGCAGGGACCTCCTCATTTGAGCTGCAGGTTTTTACGTGGGCGAATCACAAAGTGTTGGAATCTATTGCCTTTGTCTGACAAGTCATCCATCTCTATGCGAGGGGATCTGTGGGATGGAGGTGGAGGGGGGGGGGGGGTGATCTGTGGGACTGCAGCTTTTAGAAACAGACACACAAGGAGAGGGGTTTCATTCTCAGCCCAAAGCTCCGCTCAGGCACAGCCCATTCTGGAGGAGAGGGGGATCCACAGCTCTGTACTCGCCGTGTCCATGTTGTCATCTCCGCCCCTCTCTGGTTAAAGCGCACAGCTCTCCAGTCCTCCACCGGCAGAGGAGACGGATTTTTCGGCTGCAGATTCCCGAACGGACCCGTTGAGGACTCAGCTGCTCCTTTTGTTTCCCCTTTATGATGTCCTTTAAACACAAACAGTGAGCCGTTTTGAGCCAATGTTGCCGCTGCTGGTGCGCTCTGCACACGTGTGGGTCATGTTCTGCACCTGACAGTCCTGCACACTTTGACTTTAGACTTTATCAGGAGGAAAAAACTTCACTACGCACCAAGAAGTTATTCTGTGTACCAGCCAGCGGACTCTTCCCAGTCGGACTGTTTTACGCCGAAATATCAAACCTTGTTTTTTTCACATTTAAAGCTGCACCATCGAGGCGAAACGGCGACCTCAGTCGATTACCTTTCTTTCCTTTGCTATCCCATGGATATTCACTGCAAAGCAGACCCCTTCTCGGCGATGCACCGTGAGTATACTGAGTTAGTTTACAGAGCACATTCAGGTCATAACTGTACATTCCTGCAAAAAAATACGACAAATTGATCTCATGTCAACATAAAGCAAACAGCAAAAATACACTTGGATCCATTAAGGTTCGTGGCGTCCTGTTATTTTACTTAAGTCGAGTTAAAATTAAAAACGTATCTTTAGTGATTCACCTCAAACTTTATGCGTTTTTCTTTGTGTAGCCTCTAAAACACTTCTATATACGCGATAATAATAATAATATTAGTAACAAAACAAATATACGGAAAGGCGCAAAATAATAAAATGCGCTTATTTTTTTTAGGATAATTTGGCCACTTCTACAGCACGTGTCCATCTGGGGTGTTTTGTTTTTTTTCTTGGCTCTATTTTTAATGGATGAGTTTGTTGTGAAAAGGGTTTTTATCTCAAATATTAGTTAATATTACATTATATGATCTCTGCCACATTCTAATCTAATCTAAATAGAGACACTGTGGCTCCTGTGTTCCCTCTATTTACGCACAAAGCTTTTATTGCCCACTGAAAATGACAGTTTCTGTGGAGAGACAACAGCACGTTGTGTGTAAATGAACGCAGACGTGTCACATTATTCACGTCCCTCACTTCAGATGAAGGCGTTAGAAAATAAAACTGCACATAAAAGAAAAGAAACAAACAAACAAACAGACGCGGTGCCCATCAACTCTGTCATTTTGTCCACGTTTTACTCCATACGATATGGGTAAAGAAGACCCGGGCGCTTTATAAATTATTTATTCCACCTCATTCGCACCATTCGCGTTTGTAATATGAGTTATCAAAGCTCATTTTAATTATTTACAATAATTGTGCAAGGAAAATTAAACAGGTTGAAACGTAATATCAGCGACATGTGTTAGGCTGCAATGAAGGAGCTGCTGCTGGAAAATATTGTCTAAGCTGGGTCAGTGTGCAGGAAGACAGGAGCAGGACATTTGTGTTATTATTTCATTTTATGGCAGATTTTATTCGGGATATTTATTATTGAGGTATTATTATTTTTATTTTCATTTTAAAGGAAATTGAATATGCAATAAAAGCTGTTTACACCTTCATTTTAATAACATTTACCCACGATTATCTTAATAATAATAATAATAATAATAATAATAATATCATTATTATTATCATTATTATTATTATTATAGGAAAAATCCAATGCTAGTTTAATATATTTAACATAATTCAGAAGGATAAGGAGATAATAATGAAAACAATAGGGGAATTCAAATGTGCGTTCGTGTGTTTATGTGTGTGTGTTTATGTGTGTGTATTTTACACATTAACATTAAAAATGCTTTATTAAAAAAAAACAAAAAACAAAACGTGACTCTTTATAGTAAAGAGAGGGGGGGAGCAGGTGAAAAGCCCACTAACCCACACACACAGAGACACACACACAAACACACTAAGTAAAAGCCCCTGTCGTCCATCCTCCCCCCTCGTGCGTAAAAATTCTGCAGGTATGTAATGTTATGCTCCCCTGTGCTGCTGTTGTATCCCACGCAGGGCACGGCGGTGTGAACCAGCTCGGCGGGGTGTTTGTGAACGGCAGACCCCTCCCGGACGTGGTGAGGCAGCGGATCGTGGAGCTGGCCCACCAGGGCGTCCGGCCCTGCGACATCTCCAGACAGCTACGGGTCAGTCACGGCTGTGTCAGCAAAATCCTCGGCAGGTAAAAGGGGGGATCCACGACCAACCAGAGCCCTGTATGTGTCAAACATCAATCTTATAGCTCGTATGCGCACCCAGCTCTATTTCAGCCTCAGTCATCGGTTATATAGGCAGGTCATTTTTTCCCTCTTTTCTTTCTTTCTTTTCTTTCTTTCTTTTTTTTTTTTTTTCTTGAACACAGCAGTTCTGCGTCCGAGATTTTCTATCCATCAACCAGCAGGCTTGTAAGAAAAAAAAGCATCATAATCATGAGATAAATTTCAGGAGGGCAAGTCACAGCTAAACATTAAGGATAAAAAATACGCCAGAAGAAAATGAGGCTGTATTAATATTATATGAAAGTCTAGGTGATAAAGAAAACACCATAAAGTGGCACCGAGTGTGCACTAAAGTCTGTTTTTTTCTTATATATATATATATATATAGCCTATATATAAATATTTTTTGAGTGTCACAATTTCCATGCAGAAATAGCAATAAAGATATAATTTTACGTTCTTGTATTTTTCACCAGTGTAAACTCTGAGAAAGTAGCTCTACTTTATTTTACTTGAGAGCACGAATGTTGAGAGATAATATCTTGAAATATATTTTTTTCAGCTATCAGAGGGCATTTCAGAGGTATTTCATTTCACACACACTGAATGTTTGTCACCAACATTTTACCAATAATCAGAGGTCATGGTGGCATGTCGTGCATGCTACTATAAGCTCCTGCAGACTGAAATGGGGTCTGACTTGTGCTCTTACATCTAAATTGTCCTTTGTTCCGTCCGTCTCACTGTTTATTGTGATTTTAATTATTAGTTACTGCTTTTCGTTTCTAAAAAAAAAAAAAAAAAAAAAAAAAAACAAAAACTTAAAAAAAAAAAAAAAAAAAAAGCCGCTGTTCACCTTCCAGCTGACACTCAAACAGGCCTTTACAGCACACAAACACAGAAATGAACATCAAACCCGATGTCATATTTGTAGGTAGATTATTATTTATATATATGTTTGTTTTTTTTTCTTTCTTTGCTCTACTTTATACTGAGGAGTCCGGCGGAGATTTGCTTTCACACAGACTACAATAAGACACTTTTCTCACAAATCAAACGTCTGGATGTTGAATTAAAGTCCGCACCACCACCACCATTCAGAAAAAAAACTCCCTCTGTCCCTGCAGGTACTACGAAACCGGCAGTATTAAACCCGGAGTCATTGGTGGCTCTAAACCAAAGGTTGCAACTCCCAAAGTGGTGGATAAAATTGCAGAATACAAACGCCAGAATCCAACAATGTTCGCATGGGAGATTAGGGACCGACTATTGGCTGAAGGAGTTTGCGACAACGATACTGTCCCCAGCGTTTCATCCATCAACAGGTAGGTGCACGGACTCTTCCACTTATTTATTTTTATTTTGTAATATAGAGGCTTAGATATTTATACAACAAGACCGTATATTATGTGGGAAAAAAACGTATTCCTCCTAAATGTGTGCATGCGTAAAAACCATAACGACTGTGCCAAAAACGAAAGAAAGTAATTAGTAATTACAAAATTAAACATCTCCTTCCCTTAATGTCTGCCCTCTTTTCTTTTTTTTTTTAACAACTATGGAATTTATTAATACTTAAAGCTGGAAACGGGTATTTTAGTTTTCTTCTCCAGTGCTTATAGGCAGAGTTTTAACCGTGCCAACCCGGGGTGGTCTCAGAAGTGCAATTCAATCCCCTGTGCGGCCCTCCACAACACAGCCAGCACGGGAGCTGAGGCAGGGGCCACGAAGAAATCACATCTGTCTCGATAAAAACCGATCAATACTGCGTAACCAGATCCAGAGGCAGAGGGAAATACCCAACAAAGTCGTTCAATACGCGGACCACACTGCGACACAGGCGGTAGCTGCCTCTTTATGGCTTTATTGTTCTGTTTTCCAACACGGAAAACAGATCACACATTTTTAATTAATATTTAGCCAAACGTGTTATTATTATATTATTATTATTATTATTATTATTATAATTATTATTTAGAATTTTAATTACAGAAATACAGAATATCAGTCAGTCCCAGTCCTAAAACCGTGTTGATCTATGGGTAAATGGACTGTAAAAGAGTTTCTGTTCCACTGAAGCAGCTAAAGCAGACACCCTACACCTTCACCTTTCCACGTGAAGCGGGACAGCCAGTGGACAAAGTATCTTTAGACAGAGGACGGTGAAAAGCCCCGGAGCATGTGTGCAAAGTGAAAAAAGCCCCATAGTGCCTGCGAGTGATGAACTTTGCTTAGGAGGCACTGTTCCAGAGAGCTGGTCATCGGCATTACATTTTAATGAGCTGAAGAGAGTCTCATAACACATCCTGCTAAATGTAGGAGATTATTTTTTTTTAGTTTACAAAAAAAAAAAAAAAAAAGACAGGATGAAGAGATCTCAGAAATGATAGAAATCATGGACTTCTGCGCGTCTTTCTACCGTGTTTTCTAATTTCACCTGTTGTTCTTGAACTGACAGGATATATTAAAAGTCTTATGAAGTATTGTGATGTAAATTATAATATTTTAGTTCAGTTTTAGCAGTGTGGAGACTTAGCACTTAGACTTTAGCACAGTCTGCGCTTTAATCATTAACACTGTACTTATTATGTGCGCAAATCTGTTCTATATTCTGACATGGTTTCTCAAACTTAATTTCCGTCTTGGGGGAGTGTGTGTGGGGTGTATCTGCACAAAACAAAGGTTAATTCATACTTACGTGTAAAATCTAACAAGGAAAAAAAAAATTAAAAATATATATAATATATAGCCCAACTTTAACCACAATACCAGTGTTCTATAATTGTCATATCACATTCTATTTAGATGTTATTTATTTTTATTTCTTGGATTGTTCTTGAATGGATGACTGTGAAAAATGAGGAGGAAGAACAAAACAGAAGTAAAGGAGGAGGGCTGAGTGAGCTGAAGACACTGCAAGACCCCTGGTGGTCTTTGTGGTTAAGGGTCTGACCTCTGTCCTGTTGACTAAAGAGGATGTCCTGGCTTTAAACACATTTTTCCTGCATGAATTATTAAAGCTTACACAGATACTGGGTTGCACTTTGTTTTGTTGCAGCAGAGTGGAGTTTCCAACCGCTGCACCATCCCCAGTGCCCATAAGGTCCTAAGCAGCTTTCAATCATATTGATTCACATTTTAATATTTCTTTGGGGATATTTTTTTTTTTCCAACAGCCAAACACCAAAGTCGTTAATTCCCCCCCATCCAAATTGCTTATTCAATATCAACAACATACACTCGAAACAAAGTCCTTGAATTTATGAGGCTCCCTCGAGTCATGAGGTCAGATAACTGTTGTGGTGAGATGTTAGAAATTCAAATAAAATATTGATGGGTGTTTTCTGGAGGAGGCTGCTAGCCTTTGTTGCCCTGCCTGAAGGAGAGAGTATGGAGGACACATGAGATAGTGAGGGGAATGAAAAGAGTCTGATGTACATTTTGCCCCTGAGGAAGTTAACCCATAGCTGCCTGATTCAGAATTGATAGCTTATTGCTAGATGCTGCATGCACATGTAAACGTCACCTGCCTCATCTGCAGTCTGTAAAAGTCTGTTTTTGTCACACCTCTCGAGGCAGAGGGCTTCCATGTGGGATTTCTGTCAGTACACACTGCTGCCTGTTATTCAATGATCTCACATTCATCTGTCAATCAAAAGATTACCATAGTCATGGTTTAATGTAATGCGATCATGTCCCATAAGAGCTAAAGCTGAGCCTGTGTAAATCCCACTGTATCAGTGTGTTTTGCCAAAAGAATTACAACAATCTTCAAATGTCAAATCATGTCTCAGCCTTAATTTATTCATCTGTATAACAGTTTTACCAAATGCACATCTGTTTTTGTCCAAGTGCACCACTAGATTAGAAGACAGTCCATGTGGCGGAGATATCAGCTTGGGCAAATAAGACAGTATTGCTTTCCTGTCGCTTATAATTTATAGATCACCATTTGCATTCGTTGTTCTGCGCTGCAATTCATCGCCAACTTTTCTATCCTGGAGTCCCGATCAATAAGCTGTGATCCTCTGTGAGCCTGTGTGTGTGTGAGTGTGTGAGTGTGTGTGTGTGTGCAACACTGAACATCAGAAAGACCAAAAACTACAACCAGAGAGGTGACCACAGAAATACAGAGAGAAATAGGAAAGATGAATTGAGGCAAGAGCTTTAAAAACAGGGAGAAAGAAAGAGCTGAGAGGTATGAAAGACTTTCATTGTAAAGTACAGACAGTAAAATATTGAACACATTGGACAGTGAGGGGAGTGGAAATGAGGAAAAAAAAGCAGAGGGAGAAAGAAAGAGTGAGGGTGGGAGTAAGAGGAGTAAAAGATCAGGTTTGAGAGATGGAGAGAGAAAAAGAGAGTGAGAAGAAAGGAGGGAGTGGGGAGCAGGAGAGGGAGATTATTAGAGTTGGCCAGGTAGAGCCAGTGAAGCTGATCATTGAGGTGAATTGATGTGATTTCATGCTTTGTTTGCAAGATCATTCAGACCAAAGTGCAATGAAGACTTTCCCGCCACATCACATCTTACTGGTATGGGGACTTTATCATATTTCTAACCCCAGAATCCAGCTAGATTGAATCCACAATCTCAGGGGGCAGCCCCTATTCAGCTTCACGGAGAAGCAGAGAGATTGCCCCTAAAGCCCCGAGATTGGCTATTTGTGACAGGGCTCCGAATATGAGGATACAAGAAGCGCCCCAAACGATGGAGCACTTGTACATGCACGGGCATAAGTGGACGCGACGTGCTGTGTTTAAGCGTCCCAGAACAGCTGGGCTGGTGTGAAATCTCCATGCTCTGGAAGCAGTATTGATTGATCCGTGTCTGTTGTTCACTTTACCAGGATTATCCGCACCAAAGTCCAGCAGCAATTCCACCCGTCCCCTGATGGATCTGTTACACCACTCTCCACGCCTGGCCACACTATAGGTGAGAGAAAAATGACACTATAAACAGATTGGAAAACATTCAAATGAGGAGTTCATGGAGAGAAAAAAAAAAACAGATAGAAAGATCTAAACACACGTGCACATGAGTCACACACACACACACACACACACACACACACACACACACAGTGATGTCTGTACACACACTAACTCTGCTTTCTCCATCAGTGCCCAGCACCGCCTCCCCCCCTGTGACCAGCGCCTCCAACGATCCCGTAGGATCCTACTCCATCAACGGCATTCTGGGTATCCCCCGCTCCAATGGCGAGAAGAGGAAACGAGACGATGGTAAGGAAAGACACAAGATCCCTTTGTTTTCCATCCTTTTAATTCTCCCCATCACTCGTCTCCTACTTTTCTTGTGTGTGAAGAAGATGGCATTTATGACAGCGCTGCAGCCAAGTGTGTTTCTGTGTGCTGTCTCCAGTGACTTGTTATGTTGTATAGCAGTCAGGGGCGAGTGTTGAGAGTGTGTTGCAATTCAATCAGCATTTTGATGCCCTATGTTTTACCATACGCCTACAGAGTTGCATCTCAATTTTATACTATGTTCAGACATACAGTAGATATCCCATATAGCTGTCATACAACTCTAATCCCCACTTGGTGAGGCAACAGTGCTGTTGCTCTTTGCTTTTTTTCCTGTAATGTAACAGGTAGCAGAACTGGTTGTTATGATACATCAACAAACTACAAGTAATTTAATATTATTCGTTTATACAGATATATTTTTACACCATATTTTTAGGATATGAACTGCTAGAAAATATGAATTGCTAAAATATTTTTTCTAAGAGTTTACACTAGACTGCTACCGCAGCACTGGCAAGCAAATAGATCTAGATACACTCAAAGATTAGGTGGAAGCCTATCCGGTCCAAGCCAGAATTTCTCATTCCTAGGAAAGGCAAGAGAGTGGACACACACTGCCTGGGGGCTAATAGATTATCGGTTGTGCAAACAATTGGCTTTTTTAATGCCTATGAATTAACATGTCCCTGGTGGAGGCCTGAACAGGTGTAGGAACAGACCGGTGGAGGCAGGGAGGGGGCTGTGTGTGTGCGTGTGTGTGTCTGTGTGTGTGCGTGTATACATGTGTGTGTGTGTGTGTGTGTGATTCTGTGGTGTACATGCATTGCTTTGAGGTGGCTGATGGTGAATGATGTGGTTGAAAAATGATTTCAAAAGAGCATTTATCAAAACAGGCCACTTCCTTCTTTTATGTTTCTGTCTCTTTAGTTCTCTGGAGTGGCAACCACTTGGATGGGAGGAAAATAGGACATTGTAAGTTCAAGTTAGACAACCTTCTCTTTTGCTTTGGTCAATCAGATCACACTTTTTTTCCCTTCTCAATTGCTGTTTTTTTTTTTTTTTTATTTGTTTGTTTTTTGTTTTTTTTGTTTGTTTTTTTTTCAGTTTGCTCTTTCAGGGTTATGCAATTATGGGGAAGATGTCGGGAAGGTTTTCCAATAAGTAATCTCCAAAGAAATTAAAATAAATTAAGATTAAGTGACTGCAGAAAATCATATTTTCCATGTAATGGCATGCAGTTCGATATATACAGTAATGCACAGTGTATTCAAGTTGAATTCTGTTATCAGGTCATACAAGATAGCTGACACCACATGTACTTTATTATATTGTATTTTTGTTGTGTAGTTCATTATTAAAGCTAGTTATTCGGGGTCATTATAAAGTGCTCAAAATGTTATAATTAGTAAAGCATTGTTGCTTCTGTATGGTTGCAACTTTAGGGAGTTAACGAATTAAAAACAATAGTAGTTTATCTACTAATATGCAGTCAGATTCCCCTTAAATGAGAGAACAAACAAAATGTAATCAAGAAAAAAATAGTACAAAAAGTTTTCTTTGCCAGATTTTCTTATCACACACACACACACACACACACACACACACACACACACACACACACACACACACACACACACACACACACACAGTCTGTGTTTATTTGTTTGAATATTTTACAAATGCCTCACTGAACCCTGTTGCATGTCTGTAAACCCACCAGAGAACGACTTTGGAATGTAAAGCGTCACATGCTTGACACTATCACTAAACATATAACAGGCTGTGCACAGGCCTGGTGTCCCGTGTGTGTCGATGCTGCTCGTGGTTTTGATCCTGGTTGTGGCTGAAGTCAGTGGTTGCCCTTTGAGAAAGAAAAAGGTCCCCATTACTGGAGGACTGTAGAGATAATGTAGTGTGACACGCGTTATGTACACCAGGTCCCCGTAAGATGAGCTTCAGGGACATAGGTGCCATAAGAGCCATTAATCTGTCCTTGTCATGTGTTATTGCAAATTAAAAGTAGCATGTTACACTGGACGGCTTCGAGAGGAGACGAGGGGGAGGAGAAAGAGGATCAGGAGAGGATGAACCTAGTGTGTTTTGGAGGGGGGAGGAGTAAAAGAGAGGTTTTGGGAGGTTCTACAGGAGTTGAGCAAGGATTCTAATTTTTGTGTGCACGTACATAGTGCACCTGTCCAGGAAAAAGAATGTGCGCACGTGTGTGCATCTGTAACTCTGCGGCTTCGGATGCTCCTCACACAGTGAACATAGTGACATTTAAAAGAATTTGCAATTCTGCAGAGAAAAGCTATTAATTCACAAATTAACACCCCCGCACACACACATATACACACCACCGCCCCCCTCTATCTTGGATGTGCAAGCTATCGAAAAGACAAAAGAAATAGCCTTAAGGGGGGAAAAGAGAGAGCCTCAGCCCTATCTGTGGAGAGATTGGTTTGCATGTCTGCAAGCACCGATACCAATTATGCCAGTGCTGGGAGAATGTGTCTCAATGCACACCCCCTCCTTTGCCCCCCCACCACCACCACTCACTTCCACTTCCTCCTCCCACCACCACCACCACCACCCCGAATCTATCCATAGCCAGATTTATTTGTGTATCTCATTACAGGAAATGGAATGTTGTTCCTGCCAAATGCATTAATAGTGAAGTGGGGAAATTAGCCTGTTGTACAGCATGCTCTCACTCAGTCATTTAAACCTATGGTGGAAGTGGAAGCCAAGAAAAAACAGAGAGGAGCCGGGGTTGACAACTACTGTGACTGTCAAGCGTTATTGTGCAGCGTGGTGGAGGTCCATGCACTCATTTAAAAAGTTTGGTCCGTGCAGTCATTTGTGAAAGATGCTAATTACAAAGTGACACATTTAGTACCTGGCGTAATCTGTGCTGTTTTCAGGAAATATTAATGTTAATTCCAGAAGTGGAAAGTAAAAAAGTGCTAATACTTAGCTGCGTTTTCAGGTGTCTGTATTATACTCAACTTAGTTTTCACTTTACTTCTTAAGTTATAACACAGATGTCGGTACTTTCCACTGTTTGTATTTCCGAAACAATAAATAGTTTTACAATGAATTTGAGAGAGATTAAGGGTAGAGTTTTATCTGTGCACCTTCTTTACAGTTTGACACATTTCAACTTAAAAGTAATGAATAATAACACATTAAAAAGACAATGCACAGCACACACAACAAATTAGCAATACTAACATGACAGACAGCAAGTTCTGGTGTTGGCATCGTAGACACCTTAGAATAAAGTTAATGTTATTTTCAGTGTAATGTGCATTATTTTATTTTAAGTCAGAATGGTTTAATAGTCTTCACATTCTATTAATATGACATGAGGTGCAGTTAGGTTTGCACACAAATGGCTGGAAGAAATGCCCTTCAAAGGCCCACTTTTTTTTACTCTTTTTAGCACATTTCAGACCCTCTGTTTTTTGTTTTTTTTACTTTTGTCAAGTAAAAAAGTTGAAACAGTACTTCTATTCTTACCAGTGTGTTAAATGTCACGTGAAAGCCTTGTAAGACATCGAACACCAGGTCTAATTTGTCGTGTTTTCAGGACATATTTGTTCTAATTCGGTGTTTTCCCAGTCTTTTCCACGCCTGACCTTGCTGCCGTGCGCAGACAGGTTGAAGTGACCTAACTGTGTGTTCTTCTCATAGCTGGCTTACCACGGCCTGGATGGAGCCCATGAAGTGGAGCTCTGGGGAGGACAGGCAGTAGGGAGTGATAAATTAGATGGAGAAAGCAAAGGTCATAAGTTGTGATAGTAGCGTGGGTGTGAGATGAGTGTGGAAGGAGCTGATGAGTGTGTGAGCACGGAGAAGAGAATAGCAGGTTGTTCATTCATGATATAAAAGAGCGATCTCACACCACAGCAGCCACACTCGTACTAGCAACCGTGTTCAATAGCTTGTGAAAAATGAATACAGTCGCTGTTTGATTTGTTCAAATTTGATATTTGGCCCTTTTGGAGATAGTCCAGTGTGTATCTTTTAACACATATGACCCGGTGCTAGTGTATGGATTTTAACCTGCGCCCACACTGGTTGACTAGTCAAGCCAGTCCATGACAATGAGTCAATAGAGGATCACTTTAGAAAATAAATGCATCCAGAGCAGGAGAGAAAGAAATGGAATCATAAGCACCATGATGGTCCTGATGGGGTGTGAGAAGAAAAGCCCAGGTTTGAGAGGGGCCACAGAGCGGAACATAGAGACAAGAAGCTGTTAGGGCCCCGACAGCAGAGGAGGACACAAAAGGGTCCACATTGCATTTCTCCCTCCTCCTCTTTTTCCCTGCTCTATCTCTGTCGTTCTTCCCCCCCTGAACATTTCATTTCTTATCGTCCCCCACTTCTTCTTCTACTCCTCAGAGTGCTGGTGGGTTAACCATTTGTATTCAGCAACAATACTCCTCACGATCCACGTAGAGTTGTAAACAGTACACAATGAGATCCTTCACAAAAAAAATATAAGGAGAGGGAATTCGCTCAATGGAGAGGAATCATGTCAGAGAAAAGTCAATTATGGGCGCCGATGCCGAGAATTAATGGAGCGATGCATTACTCAGCTCGAGAAGGAGGGAGAAAGAGGCGAGAGAAAAGAAGGGATACGTTAATTGCATTTCCACAAATACTCGCCACACAGGGTGGCGACGCTAAACGACAGCCTGGTCCAGAGGAGGCTAGAGGAGGACAAAGAATAAGATATGTAGACACCGCAAATAAAATAGTCCCAATAGAGAGAGAGAGAGAGAGAGAGAGAGAGAGAGAGAGAGAGAGACTCTGAAACTGCTTCCAAAATAATTTAATATAAACTCTCTAATCTAAATAACATAAGCAAGTGGCTCAAAAATACTATTGACAAGGCCTCAGTGCTGCTGGCAGTGGGTGCAAATATCAAATAACCATCACTTTGCCTGCTGACAGTCAGTACACTGGTTGGTGGTGCTAAATCGAATTAATAAAGCTCTTAAACACGCCACAACATAACAGGATCTTAACAGCCATGGCAGTGTTTCTGTCTCTCTCTCTCTCTCTCTCTCTCTCTCTCTCTCCCCCACCCTTCCCACCTCTCTCCTTTCCGCTTCACAGGTTTCATAAATATAGCTAGCTTACAGGGAAGGAGTGTTCACCCTCTGGGTATACCAGTTTGTTTGTGTTCTGTTTTCTTTTTCTTTTCTTTTTTTCTTCTTTGAGCTCAGCTGCTGCATTTTTAAAAAACATGAACAAATGATCCACAATTTGCGATAGCATCATTTCACCTATCAGCAGAGGACGGATAAGTAAACGATCGACTCGCAGCCTCTGATCTAGGAAACCCCATGTCATTGATTTACGGGGAGAGCCAGGCTGTGTGTGGAGATTCATTTGCCTTTCAAACAAGCCCCCTTCTCTTTCTTGCTCTCCATTCTGAGTTGTCTTATCAGAGGAACAAGGGAGATGAAAGAAGGACATAAAGTGCCACCAAAGGACGTAACATCCCCCTTAGAGACAAAGCAGAACAGAACAGCTTCTGATAGCATTGTGGTCTGTATCTCTGTAGCTACTGCTTTTGGACTGAGCATGTGCAAATAGTTGTAAATGTGTGTGTTTGAGGAGTAGTTTTTAAGACTTACAGCAACATTTAGATTGTCTGATTACCTCTCATAGTAAGTCTTAGTCTCATCTGTTACTTCTGCTTTTTTTGGGTTTTTTTTTTTTACAGCTTGACAAACTGTGAGGCAAAGGGTTTGACAAAATCTATAGCTTCTCGACGTAATGAGGTCAAGCAGCAGCAGCAGGTTCAGACTGATCAAAGGGAGAATTTATAACAAAGTAAATTCCTGTAGGGATGATGTGTGACTGTCATTGGGGGACCACAGTCTTGTTTTTTTTTTATCTCAGTTTGTCTCCTCACACTGTGGTGTTAAAACGAGGAGACGCAGTCAGATGGGGCTGTGGGAGTGATAAGAGAATACCTGCTGAGACACCCAAAGGGGTTGAAGAAACACTGAGAAAATGAAACAAGCCAGTCAATGAGCCACACACACACACACACACACACACACACAATCTGACAGTCAGGCTTCACACTCCACTTGACACGCTGACTGTCAAAGGACGGATCTGATTTATTGCAGCCAGCTTATGATATATGTCAAACATGAACTTCTAATGGTGAATTTTGAAAATAAATGATTTACTATTATTTCCATTTAAAGTCCAAATTGGTCATTTTTGACCACATAAATTTGATGTATCATGTCCATGTGCATAACTTAAGACTTAGAGTATGAATGTGGGGAAAATGTTGCTTTTTATAGCATATAAGTAAAAGTGATATTTAATTTAGCTTAAATGGATAATATACGCAACTATTAAAGACAATCATAAATATAAAGATTAATTTAAAACAATTTGCCAACACTAAACATTGCCATTGTTTGTTAGTTAGTTAGTTTGTTTTTTGTTTTTGTTTTGTTTTTACAAACAATGGATAATATTAATGCATCAGAACCAAAAAAAAGGTAAACTTCACCAAATTTTGGGCCATTAATGAAAAAAAATATATCATAAAAGTGGTAGTTGAGTATAGTTTTCAAGCTACAATATTGGGTCAAAATGGGAAATTTTATGAATAACTGAGACAAAATTGTATTATTCAAAGGACTGATTGTCCTGGAGCTTCAGTTCTACTTCATAACATTTTCTACATTCACTTATCTGATTCCCTCTAGTGTAAGATTCATAAATCAATCATATAAATATACTGTAAATCTACATAGTAACAGTTTATCATATATCATATATATATATAGATGAAAAAATACATGTTAGCAGTCTATTGTTTTTGTTTGTTTGTTTGTTTTTCATTGTTTGTTTTGTTTTGTTTTTTACCATTACAGCATATTTAATTTTCCCTGCATTTCAACTTTCCGTGCTTAGGTTTAGGCACTGAAAGCATTTGGTCAGGTTTAGGAAAAAACACCAGGGTTGGGTTTACTACAAAAACATCAATAGAGAACTATTTAGACCAAACCACAATCTTTTCTCAACCATAACCAAATTGCATGTATTGCTTAAATCTAAAAAAAAAAAAAAAAAAAAAAAAGGGCATAGATTAAAAAATAAATAAGCACATTTAAGAATTAAAAATAAATAAATAAAAA
>JAPSES010000097.1:8636616-8659177 GCA_029822895.1 Maxillicosta whitleyi | reverse complement strand
AACCATAACCAAATTGCATTTATTGATTAAATATAAAAAAAAAAAAAAAAAAAAAAAAGGGCATAGATTAAAAAAGAAATAAGCACATTTAAGAATGAAAAATAAATAAATAAACAAAAAGCAGATTCTATGAGAAATTACACAATTATAGTTCTCTTTATTTGGATAAATAATGTTGCTTAGTAATTATATGTAGTTAGGCTTTGGTTTTCCTTACTGAACCTTAGTGAAATAAATATTGAATACATGGTTAAAAACTTCAAAAAGGAAGAAATTTTGTTGTAATAAAAAAGATTTTAGATTACATAAAAATTACAAAATTGTACCAAAAATATGGTATGTTGGTATTGGAATGTTATTTTGCAGCTAGTGCTGAGTATGGAGAGCATGCTCCTCCATAGTGAATGACAAACACTTGCTATTGATCTAGCTTGCCTCTTCTCAGACCAGCTGATACGAGGTAATTAATGATTCCATTTTCCTCCGTACCACAGACAACAATTGAGTTTCATACATCAACACTAATACTGCCGTGCTACCACAACCCCCCCAACCCTCCGCTCAAAGGAAAGTCTGAAAATAAACATTTGTTAAAATATTCTGTTGTTGGGCAAGACACTGATGCAAAAAAAACAAAACCTCTTAAATATTACACAGAGCTGATGTCAATACATTTTAGCAATGAAATACACACACCTTACACACACTCGTACCTGGTCACAGTCCTCTATTCCATTGTCTCCATGGATCTATTTCTTGGTGCAAGTCAGGTTCATCCTCTGGCCTCAGCCATTGAAAAAAGGTCAAGCAGCCTAGCAGAATGGCAATAACGCCCCTGAAATGGTACCATCAGTGGAACATGATTGATCAATTGAATTCCATAGCACAGAAAAATGTGGGATTAAGTAGAGTATTATACGCACAATGAGTTGAGGCATGATGTTCATTCCAAGTTCATTTCGCCTCCCTCCTCTGCTGGCGGATCAGGCAATCAATAGCGGCCTTGCATATCATATATCACCGCTGGCTCGCCCAGGAGAGAACATAATCTGCTGCAAATTTAGAATGACAGATTTGTACGGGAGCTAAAGCCCTCATCCGCTGTTGGCGGGGAATAGGGAGGAAGGGAGGGTGGCAGGCAGTAGAGTGGTGGTTCCCGGGTTGCTGGCTAAAGGTTTTAGCTGCAGCTTTTTTTCTCTCTCTGTGTTCAGGACTTGATGAGTGTGCAGAGGGAGAGCACTGGGCTCCGTGGCCGAGTTGATAGGGTCAGAGATCAGGAGAACGAGGGAGGCATAGGCTCATTTGTTTATATAGAGTGTGACCGAGTGAGGAAATGCATACGCTTGCCCTCGACGCCCCGTCCTCATTCGGCCCTGAGTACCGTCCCTATACTCCATTCTGGTTTCCAGAAGACAGGCAATATGTGGGGGATGGAGAAAAAGAGAGACAGAGAGAGGGAAGGGTAATATGTTCAGGAGGAAATAGTACAGTTAAATAATGGTTCTCCATTTCCCACTGGCAGAATGAGAGGCTCTGTATGTAATCGCCAGCCCGACTTTCTCCCCCCTGAAACACACGCTCTTCTTTACAAGTATATATTTGCACTGAAGGTAATCCATCAATTACCATAGACCTATCACATGATGACCGTGCTGATGGTGGCCGTGAAGAGAGGTGTTGGTGGGAGGTGCAGAGCTGCCTCCCCGTGTGCGTGAGGACTCCAGATGTAAAGACAGAGATGCTGCTTGTTCCCCATGAATTTACTCCTGCATCTTTTGCCATCATTCTCACACCCGTTGAGCTCAAAATGTTTTTCTCCTCATCCTTATGTCACATTTGCAAGGCTGAAAGACTAATGTCAAGCAAATAGACTGGAGCAATGCCCTGATGCACAGTGTTGTCGCCTCCCCTCCTTTCTCCATCCTCTTCCCTTTCCTTTATTTCTTTCTGTAGATGGTTCTGATGGCTCAGGTCCAGGCAGCGACTCTCAGGGCAGTGTGGAGAGTTTAAGGAAGCACCTGCGAGCAGACGCCTTCACCCAGCAGCAGCTGGAGGCCCTGGACCGTGTGTTTGAACGCCCTTCTTATCCTGATGTCTTCCCAACTTCAGAGCACATCAAACCTGAGCAGGTCGGCCAAAACATGTGTTTTATATCTCTGCATTGATATTCAGATCAGCCTCATGTATGTATTTAAATTATATAAGACAACAACAAAATAATTTCAAATGATTTATGATGTTATACAATGAATTAGCAGCAACAGACTAACAGACGGCAAAAAACCCAGTGCAACTTCTTGCTCAAAGCAACCTACAAGCCTGCAGCCTATTACAGCGGATAACCTTTATTTACATTCATTAGACTGTTAAACAACAAGAGACTATTAATTCTTACATTGAAACTCTATGTGGGTGCCCATGCAACCTTAGCAGTGCCCTAATTGAGTTCATTTTCATCTCTGCGCGATCGCGGGGAATTACAGCGGCGATAAATCAGAGGGACAGCCCCTCAGCCTGCTATACAGGCCCTAATGCAGCTAATTACCAAAGTGATTTCTACGGCAAGATCAATACCAAAACGAATTGGAAATGACTTGCAATCACAAAGAGTGGAGGAGAAGGTATTAAAAAGGCAAGAAGAAGGTGGAGGAGGGGGAGAAAAATGGCGTCAGAATGGTCCAGAAAAATCAGTTTTAATTTAATGTAATATTAATCAGGCCGCTTTCCCCTCGTTCTGTGTGCCTCCTTTTTCTCCCTGTTTCCAGCGCCCCCTCCTTTTCTCAAACTGGTGAAAAGGTGGGATATTAGGCTATTAGGGGCTTGTCTGGTGTCTGCATCAAGGCATTAAAAAGCCATTTTGAAGAGGCCAGGCTGAATAGGCCTCATCCCTCCCACACTTCTGGCAGCCATGTGGTCAGGTCATTCAGGCCCCACTGTGCTTGCCACTCGCCCTCCGCCCCAGCCCTGCCCAGCCCTGCCCACAGCCCATCTGCATGACAAAATGGCTCTTGTGCTGCGGAGGCCCAGTGGAATAGAGAGGAACATCCAGCCTAGTGCCAGGGAACAGTTGTAAGCAGACAATTAGAGTTTATCTGGGATAGAGGCAGACAAGACTGGGGTCACCAGCTCACCCCCGAGGGACCCCCACCATCCCACTGAGACAAACAGATGCACACATGCACCACCCCGATGCAAACACTTACAGACACAAACGTGTGCACGAGCAGTAAGAGGGGTCAAGAAGTCTCATCTTATTAACAAACAGGATTCATCACATCTGGTGGTGGAGTTTTGATCTGAGACTCAAGAAGACTCCAGAGTTATTTTAGTTGACACTTGAAACTGAGAAGCAAAAATGTGGAGTTAACAGAACACAATGCGGGGGGGTGGGGGGGGGGCGGCAACAACAAAAAAGTAAAACATAATAAAATAAAAATAAAAAGACACAGCCTATAAATGCTTTTTCTATCATTTCATTTTCTCTTTTTATTAAGCTTGTTTTATGGATTCTTCCTGGAAGGCAAAGCACAAAGGTTGATTTTGAGGTTGTTCTCCCCTTTAAAAACCACACCACATGTCTCTCCTGTAACAAAGCCCTGAATGTCTCCTCCCTTGACTGGTCACAGGGATGACTGCAGTGGAGCACAAAGAGCCAGCTGACACCCCGTCCTTTCACTCCTTTCCCCAATCCCTCTCTCATCCCTCTCTCCCCTTCTGCCTTTCTCAGCAGACAAGCCCTAATGCATGCATACATCATAGGTCTTGGTAAAGCACCGGGAGTGTGGGGACGGGATGGGGTCGGGGTGGTGGAGATGGGGAAGAATTCAGGAGGAAATATTCAGAAGGAAACACTAAATGGATCACAGACAGCTGCCTCACATTCACCAGGGCTTCCCCACAGATAGATTTCATACACTCCTCATCTTCTGGCAGGGAAATCTTCTCAACACCTTGCACCAGAAGTGGGTTTCAGTGTTATTCAGCAGCAGATCATGACATAATCTATACCAAAGGGAGATTATATTAATCTGTATGGAGAGTGGGGACTGAAGGCCTCTCAAACACGCACCACTCCACTGACACACTTTTGTTGTTTATTTATCAACAGGCGAATGAGTACTCGCTCCCCTCCCTGAACGCTGGCCTGGAAGACGTAAAGCCCAGCCTTTCGACTAGCGCCAGCTCCGACCTCGCCTCCAGTGTCTCCCAGAGCTACTCTGTTGTGACAGGTACGACCCGTCTCACACCGCACTGAGCTTTATGGAATATACGCTGCAGGTCAGACACGTCCGGGGCAGATAATGTGCTTAGTTCTGCATCTGCTGCTGTTCTTTTCCATATCAGACTTGAACAGCTCTACTAAAGTTTTTTCTTGTTTCTCTTGAACCATATTCCTAGTGCCGTTGTGCAGCGTATTCTAAATGTTTAGCTTCCAGAACGACAATCTGCTGAAACATTTCTCAAAAACGACTTGATCATATTCCTGGTTTCACCAAATGCAGCCCGACATATTCTGTGATAACATTTATGAACAAGGATATTTTCCGTACTGTCATCCTCCTTAATTTACTCATGCCATACTGTATATTTCTCTTAACTCCCAGTTACACTTTATTACACTGGAAAACACTGACTAATAGCACTGATTGTCACTTAGAGCTTTGTGTTGTTATGTTTAGTATTTAATTTACATTACCTGCTTCTATGTATTAAGTGCTAAAGATCCCTTCAGGGCATGATTTAAGAGAAAATAAAAATGCTCTCATTTGAATAATATTGACTTCAAAGTGGTTAAATCATATTAAAGGTAGTCATAATGACTTCCCATGCTGGAAAATCCACAATATCTGAATATACAAACATACTGCACATTCAATCCCAATTAGCACCAAAATATTTGTGACACTTGTCCCTTAATCTGGTATTTTAGATGAACACAAAGAACGTTATATTTAGGATGAGTATGAAATCAGCAAACAAATATAGTTCTGACAGTATTAGTCTACACACTGAATCCTATAATTATTAGAATAGCAACATAAATGTACTTGATTTTGTCAGAATTGTCCGCAAAGTGGAAAAATCATTTCTTAATACTGTCTTATCCACTGTTGCATCATTATTGAATCATCAGCTTTTCTGACTCACACTTCCTTATGGCTTACTTCAAAAGATATAATAAAAGAAGAACCTGTTCTGGGGCACTTTTGAGGCACTCTGTGTGTTTATTTCTAAGGGACAGACTGAGGCCATATATCATCTGAGCCCATTAAATCCTACAGGCCTTTCACACGGCGCCTCTAACTGGCTATTGTGTTTGCCTGGATTGGCCCGCTAACAGATTGACTGGGAGCACTTCTCATAAGCGACAGCTGCTGTTCTCACCGTGACACGACGTTGTCATCAAAGGCTATGATAGCCTGTTGATTGACAGTGGCTGGAATCGCGCAGTGGCTGGCTGGCTGCCTCATGCTGTGGAGAGAGAGAGAGTGAGGGGGGAATGACTGAAATTACAGTTTTCTTCCAACTTATGAAATGGTTGGTGCTTCAACACTAAGTTCCACTGAGAGCCAACAGGTAATAGCAGGTGCAGTGTATTGAATATCTTGTGGTATTAACTATCTGTATCACATAACCCACCGTGTACTGCACTATAGCTTCTTTCTGTCTGCTGTCAAGGCTGATGGCTGTCTCGTTAATTGAAATATTGTTTCATTGTGGCGGTTGAGGCTTTTTCCCAGGAGAGGTTAGGTTTACTGATGGTCACACTGACTCGAGAATAATATGCCGGCCTTTTAATAAAACTCCCATAATTATGCAGTAGGTATCAAAGTCAATGAGTCCACTGTATGTGTGTGTGTGTGTGAGAGAGAGAGAGTAAGTAAAGAGGAGGACAGCATGATTGAAAACTGCAGTGGCCCTTCTCAAATGATCCCTATAGTTTATACCCGAACCCAGGCACAGCGCTATGGGAAAAGAAAGACCCCTTTTTTATTCCTGAATATGTGGGAGGTAGATTTGCCCCAGAAAGTTGGGCCTCAGGAGAAGAAAGGTGTGTTTTTGTCTTTTATGCTGGGCTCCTCCTATGAAAGCGGTCTCGCTCCAGGGAGCACACTCATAGCAGGTGGCCTCCAAAGCCACCTGGGGGCCTGGGGCCCACCTAAAGTGATACATGTGAGGGCCACAGATTGAATAATGAGGAGGTGAACATGCAAAACTTTTCTTGCAGTTGATTATGACAACATACTTTATAAAGCCATTTAAAAATGTGTCTGGGAATCATAAGCACTAAATTAAACTGATACGGTTTAACCAGTAAACTTTTATTACCTTATTTTCTCAACTAATGCATGAAGCCTCTGATTGGGTGTAGGTTGTTAGTGCATAATATGTTTTTTCTGCCATTAAGCAAACCCTGCAAATAGGAATGTATGCCAAGTTTTGAAAAAAAAAAAAAAAAATGGCAAATTATCTCCTTCACTTAGGCTGAGATCCAATTATCAATAAATTATGCTCTCATATTGAATGGAGCAATGAGATTATATTCATTCTTTAAATGTTTTCTGCTTCCAATTAAAATGCATACAGTTATTGATCTTGTTGATTTTTATGTCTTGAAATTTGCATAATCTATTAAAGATGAATGATTAATGAAGCACTAGGTTTCACGTTACAAGGGCGCGAGTGAAAGCAATGTCGGCCATCTTTTGTGTCCTCTGTGTACCACAATGTGTGAAAGAGACAGTTACCTAGGAGGGAGGAGGGCAGCCAAATCAGAGAGATTTGGGGCATGGAAATGCTGCAACAAGAATTAGTGAGAAGCACCTGTCATTTACATGGGATTTTCTCTGCTACAGATAGTAATGCATGGAAATATAATGATAATTAAATATAATGAAGTATGTTTAGTGCAAGATGGCTATTTTCCAATATTTCTGTTACTATTAATAGTTTATTCTATCATATACCACCTTTGGTTAGACCTGATTAGAACCAACCCACAGCACATTTTCTTGATATTTACTTTATTCCCATATGTTTTAATTTGATAAATATTGGCATGTTGTTGCAGTGACTTACTAAGTGATTCAATAGTGTTACACCCATTGAGGGTTCAGTAGTCTCTGTGCAGACTGGGCCAGATAATCACTCTCAGCAGTGCCTGTAGGGGAGCCAGGTGTAAATGGGCACCCCTCTGACCAACTACAACTCAGCAGATGTGAAAAACCCATGCACATGTCTAGCATTTTCCTGCTTTTACCCCTAATTTATCTTTCTGTCTACACGTTTAAAAGCCTAAACTGTGCTTATTATTAAATACAGATTTTCAGTCTGATGATTTTCAGTTAATTGAGCATCTCCACCCCACTCTGGCCTTATTTTATAATACGGCAGCACCAGCCACTCTCTGCTGGGAAGCAAACAACAAGCAGCCACCTAACCCGCAGTGCTTGGTGTGTGGCCTGGTGACAAACGGCTTGTCTCAGCTCTGTTAACGCCGGCAGCCTCGAGCTCGGAAATTAATGTTTATATCACCCCCCACAATAGCACACTAACCTTTGAGCACACATTTGATAATGAATGACTTTAAAACCTGTGGATAGGGAATTCAAGCAATTTGGCCGTGCAAATATTCTTTACTCGCTCACAACTCGATGTGGGATGGCTGTTTTTTTTTTTTTTTTCCTTTCTGTTGTGAGTGGTTATAAATTACCACGTCGGCAATACACAGATTTAACCGGCTCTACTTGTAGCAGACATGAACGTCTCCATGTGAAGGTAAAATTAATTATTGGTGGACTCTCTGGATGACTTTGCCATACCAATACAAGAAGGGAGTTTAGCCTCGCTGGGGTAAAGATGAAAAAAGTTCACTGTGAATTGAATGGCAGCCCTGTAAAACAAGAGCTCTAACAGTATATACTTTAATTTGTGCAAGTTCCTCGGTGTATGTTTAAAGCCAAAATGCTCACTTGAGAGAAGGCTGATGTAGCTATATCTGGAGGCATCAGTCAGAGGACGCTGTAGGTTCCTAACAGTGCATTTCTATGGTTGATGGGATCTGTAGACATGGTATCACTGGTGGAGACAGATGTTGGAGAACTCTATAGCATCTCCACTCTTTCTGAGATGTGTTTGCTGGGGAAAAGAGTCCCCAAGGACCTGGAGTTTATCTTTCATCTCCATCATCAGGGCCTGTGATTTGACAGACTCCCTTTACCCAAGCTCTGCCTCGTCTCCAGGACAATAAGCAACACCATGTCTGATTAGTTTCAGAGTTCAGTGGTCTTGAACGCAGCGTTTGTATCGGTTGTTGTTGCGTCGTAACCCCTGTCTGTTTGACAACGGTTGCTCAGGCGATGTGAAAACAGAAGCCCAGTAGTATACAGGCAGATACTCGGATACTGTACATGAAAACAGGCCCAGCTTTGACTCATGTTTGTCATCAGGAAATGTTTCCATGTTGATCATTAGATAAGTGTATAAGGCTCTGAGATCACATGATTTGACACGGTGATGAAAGAGATTATATGTAGCATGTTCATTATTTATTTTTGCTTGTTTTAACACAAAACTTCTTGTTTAAGGATAAAAACTGAAGTGGTCTTTTATACATTATAAATACATACGTATGTGTGTGTGTGTGTGTGTGTGTGTGAGGGCAGACATATATGAACAGATGTATGATTAAAGAACTTAAAATAATATAAAATAAGGGTTTGTATAGTTTAAGAATATATAAAATACTTACTAACTTACTATAGAAACAAAGAAACCATGAAAAAAAAAGTTTATCATTTACCAGCATAATATATTTATTGCATTACATAAAATCATTTCGAAACAATAATTGTTGACCATAATAAAAACACCAGTTTAATAGAAAAAAAGACATTAACAACAAAAGTCAATTCTCATTATGAATTAATATTCAATGAAAAAACATGTTTTTCACAACCTAACAAGCAGAATATTCATTTGTTCTACAGTGTAGACGTTCTGACTGCAAAAGTAGGATCTCCTCTAAGTTTCAACTGGAAACACAAAACATATGATAGAAGAAAGTTTCACTGCCATCTAAAATTCAAAACTTAAAAAAAAAAAGGCAATTATTACAAAATGTGTTTTCTCAAGTGTTATGAAGTGTAGATTCATGAACGACAGTTTCTGCATTAGACTTAAAATATTAAAATTAATTCCACAAGTGTGTGTCTGAACTTAAGCAGTAAATGTGACAAAGTTTTGGTCCACCTAATTAAATGCAAAGTCCACTTATTAGAATATTTCTGTCTCTACTATGGATTCATGGCAGCTATACTCTTTAATGATTTGTGATTTCAGTTTAATGCTTACATTGTTAAACACGGCACAGTTTCTTTGATACGATCAGCCTCATAGAGTGGAAGATATGTGTGTAATTGCACTATTTCTGTCTATATCCACATTAACAGCTGTCACCGAGAGGAAGAAAGAGGAGGCTGGGAGGACAGTGGTACAGATTTTTATGGGAAAGCAGTCAGTTACGTCGCTTGATTCTGTGGTATTAGGTTCATAGGGCTGACAGGGTTGCATCCCCCCTTTCCATAGAACAGGCCTTATCTTAATGAGGAATCGCAACACACAGTCCTGTTGTAAAACAACAATGATGTGGGAAGCAGCTAATGAGGCTATCATGGTGTCGGGAAAGAGCTATCTCTCTCTACAGGCCCCAGCGAACAGAACGGGCTCTGCAGCAGACGTGGAGAGGCCGGAGACAGAGCTCACATTGATTGCATAGGTTTCGAGAGGCAAAGCCGGTGAAATGAAAGATGCCAAGGCTCATCAGCAAAATTAGATCAAAGTGTGGAGTTTTGAACTGTCTGCAGGCCAATTGTTTGGTTATTTGTGGGAGTGATTTTGTTGTGAGAAAGCAGCCGTGAGATTATGTTGTTTGTTTTTCCAAAAACCTTGGGGAAATTTTTTATGCGTTTGAGCTTGATTGATCAGGCGCGATGTGTTGCTGCAACATTTCACTGGTGTACGTTTCCACTTAGTCGAATGAATTACCGCTCAGCGCATATGAGATTATTATTATAAGCTATGTAAATGAACAAATCAACTGCTTATCTGTTTAGAACTCATAGAAACTATCAGAACATAAATCTGCACAAGTTTTAAGATTCTTTGTGTTTCTTATTCTTGAAAGATAGTCCAGAGCTTCCCTTTAATTTACGCCAAATGCTTTAGGCTACCTTTAATTCATGTCACAAATCTGCAAAGCATTTGGTGGCCCGTCTCAGACTGATTTATTGCTCCGTTGTAGTGCTCAGCTATGTGTCTGACAAATGTGCAAACTTTCTGTTTCTTTCACTCCTGCTACAGATTTGTCAGCACACAGTATTTGGATTTTCACAGACGTTTTCCTCCCGACTATTTGGTCAGCTACACATTCATCTCATCATGCATCAGAGGAAATGAGTGAGAGACTGTGATTGTTGTGATTGAGTGCATGTCTACATTTTTTTTTGTTCTTTTTTTTTTTTCACCTGGCAGACTCTCACCCATCCCGTCCGTCTTCCATGTGTGTAAAGCGGGAGCCTCATGAGGCCTCCTTTGCCCCCTTCACCCCCTCTTCTCTTGGAGAGTCTGCTCTAGCTGACATCTTGCCCCACCAGTCCAGCCTCTCTGTAGATGCCTCTACTCCCAGCTACCATGCCCATGGCCCCTGCTACAGCCAGTTTGCCAGCCAGCCTTTTATAGCAGGTACAACCCCAACCAAAAAAAACCAAAGGCCCCTGAACCAGATCAGAGTTCTGCTTTATCAGGGAATCCTTGGTTCATTATTTTAACTCCATAAAATTCCACTGTTTTCAAAGTGCGAACCTCTCACAAAACGGCAAAAACGCATCATTCCCGTGATGTTTTTCAGAGAGAAGCCAAACTATCTGCTCACCTCTCATTAACACCATTAACAACAGCTTTCCATCCCGTTCCTCCGGCTCTAACCCTTTACCTTCCCTGGGTTAACAATGCCCATGTGGGCCTCCAGGTCCATCCAGCCTCGTGACAGGCCTGAGGTCTGGGGGCCAGAGCAGGCCACAGTGAGGGGGAGGAGGAACACAGAAATAGCCAGCTGATGCAGAGGCCTGCTTTGGAGCTGAGGCTCTGTGTTCCGGGTGCCCTTTAGTCCAAGCAGGGCCAGCGCTGTCACTGTCAATTACAGGGCTGAATGAAGAGCAGGGAGCAAAGAGCGTTCTCACTGGGCTGATGTTCTTATCAGTCTTATAGCATGGCACAGAGCTAGAATATTGTGACAGGGATCTTGTTTGATTTTTTCTTCACACTGAAATAAACAATTCACCATTTCATCAACACCATGTGCAGCCTGGCTCTGTTATGACCCAGAGCATAACTCCCTATTCGATAAGAAGTTGATTCACTGTTGGAAGTAGAGTTAACAAAATGGAACTTACAACTTAATTAAAAGTGCTCTTTGGTGATAGTGTGCGCAGATGGATGATTTCTAATCATTTTTCATTACTTTCCAAAAGAAATTAAATGTTTTCCAATATAACAGACATACATCACATGGTGTTTTCCATGATATTTCATTAAAAACCTGTTTTTAGAGTTTCTTGATGCAGATGGTTTAATCAGTATCTTAGCATGGCTGAGACAGGAATAGTTGACATATGGGGGTGATCGGTCCATTCTAAACAAGGTGAAAAGACTTAACCTTCGCTTTTCCTAAATAACTCGACATTATAAAGCTTTTGTTAAAAAAAAAGATTTAATTAAAGTGCAAAGACGTGCTCGCTACGCGCTTAAATACCACATGTTATTGTATTTATGACAAATTCATTTTTGTGCATATGAACTTCCATATAAGTTTGTGTGGATTTTCTTCCCTTTTCTGTGTCTGCAGGTCGAGACATGGCTAGTACCACCTTACCTGGCTACCCACCTCATGTCCCCCCTACAGGACAAGGCAGCTACCCCACCTCCACACTAGCTGGAATGGTTCCTGGTAGGTGGTACTCCTTTTTTTTTTTTTTATGATACCATTAATTATAGCTTTACTCCTTTTATTTTCAGTAGAAAGTCCCCTTCAGTTGATCTTGCTTGGAAAAGGTCGGCTCTAAGCTAAATGAACAGTCAGACTTTTTTTTAGAAAGAGGAGGGGTAGCCTACTTTTTCTCTCCGAGAAACAAAAACACACTGACTATTGATGCTGCAGAACGGTTTGCATTACTAGTGCTTCTGACTCATAAGGATTGAAGCGAGCTTGTTATAGCTTTGTTAGACTGCGGTTAGCGTGTGGTTAGCGTCTGCGGACGAGGACATTAGATGAACTCGATAGGCGATCACCACAATCAGTGGCCGTGAGATAGGACAGTTCCTCTCAGTTACACTCCAGCTCCCAGCGCTCATTACTCTCACCGTGTCCACACAAGCGCACTCTCACAAGCCCCGTCAATAAACACTGCTTTTGCTCCTCTCCTCGCCTCCCCGGACACCCAGGGCTGCAGAGCGTATCTCTTTCCCCTCTACTTAACCTGCAGTTCAGGTTCACAGCAAACAGTTAAGGGTCAAAACACAGAGGCGTGGAGGGCCTGTAAATATTTAAATCACTATCTCTCTCAGGGATGAGCTCGAGTTACAGGACCAGCAGTGAGGATGCTATAGTTGCCAGCGTGTGGAGATCTCACCTCCAAACAACTGAAAACACAATTCACTTTACTGCTCACAGACATGTACCTTTGACACTGACCAGTAATCAACGCGAGGTGAGGTATTTACAAGTGATCCTGGAGCGTGTGAGGGCAAAGGTTGGAGATGTACAGTACATCGAAGTCAAAACTGATAAAGCAAACGAAATGAGAGATTCTAAAGTAGACTGCGTGGCACAATAGAGTGTTAATCCACTCATAAACAACAGTAAACACAAAAAAAAAATAACCAAAGCCTCATCTTTTTGGCTGCTTTGGTTTTTTACATGTGCTGTCAAAAGGACTTAGATTTAGCGACCAGCCCCAAACGCTGTTAAAGCAACAGCCATTCTTCAGCAGCTTCATATAAAACTTGGGCTTTATGGTCTCGTAAAAGAATTAAAAAAATTTTTAAAAAAAAGAAAGAAAGAAACCTGTGGACCCACGGCATCGCTCGCTGACATCCCCACAGCTTTTCTAGTAGGACCTTCACCAGGTGGACAAAGAGGGGATGGGAGTGTAAGAGAACCTATTAGGGAGTTTTGAAGCGGAGCATCAGCACTTAAAAGCTACAGGGAGGAAAAAAAAAAAAGAATAAGACTCACTTAAGGAAAGAATAGAGGAAATCCTAAAGACTAACATGGGTTTAATAAAACAATCAATGCACACTTCAAAGGACCTGCAGAGAAAAACTCCAATACACTCGAATAAAATATTAATATTTGATCAAAAAGCTGCTGTTCATTTAACTTTCATACATCTTTGCTCGTGTTTTCTTTAATTTAAAAAAAAAAAAATTTTATTTATTTGGTTTCACAGGAGGAGACTTTTCTGGAAACCCTTATTCTCATCCACAATACACCACTTACAACGAAGCATGGCGGTTCAGCAATCCAGCGTTACTAAGTAAGTGACTTTGCATTGTTCATTAAAAATACTCCAGATTTTACACTAATGAACTTCTATTTAAAGCTCTAGTGTTTAGGAAACCCTTATTGCCTTATTTCTATTACGATAAATGTAACGTATTAAATAAAGTGTAGAGTTCAGAGCTCTATACAGTTCCTTTTCCTCGGAACATCACTTGTGTTTTTTATCGATGTTTGACCTCGTGGTTTCCAACGGCTCGTTCTTCTGTTAACTTTCAGGTTCCCCTTATTATTATAGTGCCGCATCCCGTGGCTCCGCACCTCCCACTGCTGCCACTGCCTACGACCGCCACTAGTTACCATGGAGACCAGCTCAAACTGCAGGGCCAGGGCTTTGGCCTCCATATTGTCCCCGTCTGAGAAACACTGAGGTCAAAGGGAAGCAAGGTGGAACCCTAAAAGGAACCGGTGACGCAGAGGAAGGATTTGGCGAGGTTGACGCCAGTGCATCTCGATTCAGATGCATCCAGATTCAGCGTCAATACACTTTTGGGTGGAAAAAAAGGTGAACCCCCAGGTGTTGAGACTCCAACCATCACCTTCAGCCCTCACTCTCTCACAGGCCCGAACATTTCCAGAATGACTTTTAAGAGATTATATAAATATATATATTATAAAATATAAATTGAAGAAAAACAGTGTGAAGAATACCATGTGGAAAAAATGTTGTGGGTTTTTATTTTTGTTTCTTTCTTGCTGTTGTTGTTGTTGTTATTTTATTCATGGATCCTCACATTCCTTTACATGATGAACCACAGTATTTTTCTGCTCTAAAGAGAGAAGTCCAAGGGAGATGGTCCCGTAGCGTGATGATGACTTGAACCAATGTTGTGGATGCCCTCTAAATTCTAATGAGATCCTGGTTCCACACTGTAGGGCTGGTTATACTCTGGTGCTTTGACTACATGTGCTCCCACTTCTATGTTCTCAGATACACACAGCATGTCCTGCAGAATTAAATACCCCGTTGACCAATGACAGCATTGTACTCCCTGTGGCAAACAATCAGATGTAAAAATGTAAATCATTTGTCTAAGTATTAAAACCATGGCAACCATACACGTAAATTATTTTTCTCTCACTATTTCTTGTAAAAAAAAAAAAAAAAAAGTATCAAAGAGAGTAATTTCCTTTATTTCCCAGTCTTGCCCATGCCCATGTGTGATTGTCCTTTGCTCTTTGTTTGCACTATAGCTCCAGTTTATTTCATTTATTCGGCACATTCACATAAACTTACATTTAATTAAATCACCAAGCAAAAACATGAATTGGAAACACAAAAATTGCATGATAGTGAGAGGAAAACAGCACAGACTAAGAGGAGGACTTTTTTTTTTTTCACGCAACCATTATCTTTAGTGTGAAAGCGCTGCATTCAAGTTTCTGAGGAGTTTGTAAGACACAGTCCTATGGCTAATATGAACAAATGCTCTTAATCCTCTTGGGTTATACTTCATTCAGCTACTTAGTCATACCACTAGATGCCTACACAGTTAAACAAGCTGTACACAGTTGAGCGAACCAACTGTAAATTAGCTTCAACAATTGCCTTACAAACCTGTTTTTTCGACGTAAATTCATTGCCTGTTTAATGGAATTAATTGCCTTTGCAGATGCATACTCGCCACCTCCCTTCATTTACGTTCACCTCTCCTTATAGGGACTGAAAGGAAATACTGATTCAGTTTGCTTTTGGAAATATTTTGTGAATGTACTTTTAACTACATTTGCCAAAGACTTAGTTTGATATTTAATATTTTATTTACAGTATATGTATGCATAAATAAAGCAGTATTATCTTTTAAATGCGTAGTCAACACTGAACATGTATGTCATGACTTTTAAACAGGCAAACAACATGATGCATATGACTGTAATGAAAAAGATGAAATTCAGTGACTTAATATTCCATCGGTTGCAACAAATGCTGCTTCGTAGAATGATTTGTGAATAATGTGAAGACAATTCTTCTCTGTAAATACTATCACACACACACACACACACACACACACCATTACAGTATCATACTAATGTACTGGCTCCCTTTGTAGATATACAAACTGAAAAAGAAACATGCATTACATTTGTGTCTTAATGTTATGTTGTGCTCAGAGTAAAGCACAACCACTGTGTTACCTGTGGTCACAGGTTTCAGATGCTAACAACACATAGGTTGTCTTTGTCCTTTTATTTTATTTTCATGATAATGTCATGATGATGTTTTATGTCACTATGCAATGAGTTAAATGGCTTTTCTGTATCATCTTTTATTGTTGGGCTCAGAATAAGTAATCCCCAAGGTTTTCTGGAGGCGTTCATAAAAGTCATAATGTACAAAACGTTCAAAGTGTTCTCTCTGGTTTGATTTTTTCCCTCAAATGAAAATGATCAAACTGAAGTCCTTGGCAACAATCAAAGATATTGTCCTGATTGCTGTTAGTAGATGTCGTGATCATTATGTTAATCCAAATTACAGTCATCTGTGCCTCCATGTAGAGAAACACATCCACGCTTATTCTCATTCACCCATTTCTCCACACACACTCTTAGCTCTTTTTCTCCCCGACTCTCTGTTTTACACTCATTACCTAAAACTATTAACATCAAGTATCCAAGATGGAGTTCACTCACGTTCAACATGACACACACAATCTGATTCCAGGGTTAACCAGATATAAAAGAAAACTGACTGTGGTCCCTCTCTCCCGAAGAAACTCTCCTCTACAAATTGCACTTGGGATTTGCCTATTTCTGTCTACATGTAGCTCGACGTATCCGAAAATGAAACACTCTTGTGTGCGAGAGCACGAGCAGCCGTCATTCAGACCGAGCCTTTGCTTTTCGAAAGTGGAGCAACCTCTGAAGGAATGGGTCTTCTAGCTGTTGTAAAGATGATACAGGAGATGTGTCATGGACATAAAAAGGATTTCTGATGAAAATCTATACGGAAAGCCTTGTGGCCTCAATCATTGTTCTCTTTTCAGTTCTGTTCCAATTCTTTTTGTGCACATGAGAAATAAATTCTTTTATATGTCAGTCGTTGACTCTGTGTCCCCCTCATTATTAACCCCATAAGAAAATGATTCAGAGTTCAAGGTTCCTGGAAAGCGTGGCAGATGCCGGTGTATTGATGTTTGGTTTTATGAACAGGAGGCACTCAGACAGGTTCCAGCTCTTAAATATGAAACACATGAATGTCATTTGTCTGCACCAGTTTATGTGCAGACTAGTGTTAATCATATTTACAATATGATTTTTTTTTTTTGTTCTTTAAAGCAGCTCTATAGATCTATAATAAAAGGAGCGGTAGCAGTTGTGTTAGAGCATGTGTTCTGTATGCAGAGCTGAGGCGAAAAAAGACAGAGAGACAGGGAGAAGTGTGGAAAGGCAAGTGAGCATTGCCTCAGCCTCTGACTCCAGTATATTTAATGATGCATTGGTTTCATTCTACTATACCACACTGCTGCATCTGCCGTGCCTCTTCTTCTCCACACACTCAACTCTGTAACACACAATCCCATCCAGTTGTAATTCAATTTCTCTGCTTCCTCTGCCTATTGTTTATTTCATGGATCCCCTGTGAAGCATCAAAAGCTGCTGTTTCTGTCAGCCCCTAACTGTCCTATGTGTTTGTCATTCAGGCCTTGTTAAAAGATAAAACACACACACACAAACGCACACACACACGCTCACACATACACACTCACGCTCCTTCGTCTCCCAGCTGAGAATTCCCAGTGGTAAAATTATTCCATTTAGATGGGAACTTTTTTGTCACTACCCTGTCTAAATTGGCATATCTGGCTCTCTCGTAGAAACCAATAAACTGTGAACCCGGATGCATCTGTCAGTCAAGCTCATCTTTACTTTAGCAGGGCCGGATGACAACAACAGGAGAAGAGACACACACCAGTAGAATGGGCTGCACTGATTGGCTCTCATCAGTTAGGCATTACGAAAAGCACCTGTCATCCTTGGGGCTTCTCAAACTGGCGCAGAGAGGCCCTGCCACGGGGGCCAACAGGCCTCTAGCACCATTTACTGAAACACTTCACCCTCATTGTCAACTTGGCTTGGTGATGCCCTACAGCTAGGCCTCTTTGGTATGATTCATGTCTGTCACTGATAATATATACAGTGAAATAAGGCGATCTGCAAGGGCTACGTGAGCGACACAAGCAATACCAAAGATGTGGACAATGTGGAGTTCTGTAGTGTTTATGAAACAAAAACATATGTCATTATTTTATGAATTTGTGCTTCATAGCATTACAGAATTGTTGGTTTTTTGTTTTTTGTTTTTTTTTTGTTTTTTTTTATGTTTTGTCAGTGTCACTCAGATGGTGCTCAGATGGATAGATGGTATTTCTCATTTCAACCCCCATAATTTTTTTTTAGGTTTATGCAATAATTTTGGTTAGGATTAGGGGAAGATCTGAGTTTAGTTTAAATAAGACTAGTATGGTCAGTATATAAACTTAATCATGAGAATCACTGAATAGTTCATTATAGCATATAGGCAGAATTAAATACTTACATATGGACATAATTTCTTATCACAAACATCACTAAACATTTACATGTGAAGATAATTCCTTCTTAGCTCTAATTAATCATCTTTACTTTATATATAAACATAATTTCTAAATCTACTCCTATAAATAACCTATATGTGTCTTGTGAATTATTGTCACAGCTGAGTTTAGTGTCATTTCTTGAATCTCAAAGTTTCTACAGATTGAATACATTATAATGCAAACATACAGTACTGTGCAAAAGTCTAGCTTTGTTGTTTTTGCAGGGTTGAAATCAGAATACATATTTATGTATCATCTCTTTTCTTCAGATATAACAAAAAAAAAAAAAAAAAACATGAAATATGTACAGTTGCACACAGCCTTAAAAGCAAACAAACTGAACTAAATGTGTTGTAAAAGTTAAAGTGACCATTTAGTGTGACCCCTTACCCCATGACAAGAAGCAGCACAAACAGTTACAAACATCTGTCATGCGTTCAATCAAACCTGGTATAAAACATAAAAAATTGATGATAATAATAACATAACATAATAATAACAATAAACCTCATATTGTCTGAACAAAAGGGTTACAGACATGTTAAGCTCAAAGGAAGATCACATTAAATGCTACATTAAATGGTTTATAGAGGCTGTTTTTCCCTTAAATTATTGTTTTTATTGTTGTAGATAATTCACATATTTTATATATATGTACCAATATCATCTTAACGGAGATACTGAGAAATGCATATGTGTGTTTATTAGAACTTCATTAAACTTACATAGCTAATGCTGACTGAGGATACTTTATTTGCACATATATATGAACATATACAAAACAAACATTAATTTGTCTAACCATAGTAGTCACACTAACTTTTTTTTGTCGAATTCTTACCATCCACAGATTCCTCATACTTTATCTTCAAGCAAAAAAAAAAAAAAAAAAAAAACCACTCTAATATTCAATGCTATAATGTCTTGTTCATGTAAACATCCATGAGTTGACCATAAAGCAGGAGTCTAGGTGTCAACCCAGCGCATCGCTGTTGGAAGATGAGGACTGATGGTGGTCCGGTGGTGACGTCCTGTCATCTGCCTGCATGGGAGCCTGTCATCAGCCTCATCATGTGGCTGTCATAGTTGATGTAGGCGAGGGGAGAGGCCAACCCTGCTGTGTCAATCAGCGAGCCCTCATTAGAAGCAGCTTTAATTAGTGGCTGCACAGGCGCTGTGCTGTTCATAACGGTGTCTTCGTTAACTCAGTTAATCCCAAATGGATTAGAGTGGGGTAGAGGGAAGAGGTGGTTATACAGTAGAGGAGAGGGGGTCTAGTATGTAAGTCCACTGTCCTGCATGTGTGTCTTATTAAAAGTCTGTAAATGAATGAGGTTTACTATGTGTTTATAATCCAGGCCCGAAGCCTTTAAAAATGATGACGTGAAAATAAGCCATACATATCATATACTAATAATCACCACAAGATTATTTCATTGCGGCAGGGCAGTCAGAGAGTTCAGACCCGGTCTCTGATGATCCTGATCGTGACAGAACAATGATTATGAGGTTATTTTCACTGTCTGTGGGTGAGACCATCCAGGCGACAAGAACATGACTTTGTGATGTTTGTAATGAGTGAGCATTGATTGACTCAACACGGCCTAAAGAGGTTTTCACCGAGCTCAAAGGATGCTTGAGCCCCGTGTGCATTCTGTACTGTAAAATAGTTTGCAATTAGAATAATGAGCAGTCAGAGAGCTGTCTGGAGAAATGCTGCGTTTCTCAACCCAGGCCTCATCTGCCAACTATATGCTATTATACCATTCCCCATCCCTGTTAGATCAGTCAGCAGTGCAGAGCAATTTCCCTTCAGGAGCTAAATTATCGTTTTGAATGGCCATTGTGTGACACATTGTGTAATTAAGCACTAAATATGCCTCGCTACCTGATTATGTCACTCTCCAAAAGGGCTGAGAAGCTGTGGGGTGAGGGCTGAAGGGTCTGTGTTTGTGTGTGCAACTCAAGTGGTAGGGAGGGATTTAGGGTCGAGGAGGAAGTGTATGGGGCTGCAACAAAAGGTCAAAACTGTGTAAAATGGGCTAGCACTGACCTGCGTGCCCCCTTCAAGCTGAGAGAGCGTCTTCTGTCTGTCTGTCTGACAGAAGCTCAGCCTGAGGGGAGCTGATTTGTTTGAGTCCCAACTGTTTGGTTAAACAGCGCAACAAGACGGTGAAGCCTGAGTAGGAAGAAGAAGAGACGAAGCAAAGAGGAGAGAATGAAAAGTGGGAGGGCACAATCACCAACCCCCACCACCTCTGACTGGCTCCCCACGCCGCCACACGCACACACACACACACACACACACACACACACACACCCTGACGCCTCCACACCCCTCCCCTACCCAACACCCAGTCACTGTCAGGCCAAACACATGATGAATTGCCCTGTCAACAGAATTCATTCAGGGACCAATTAATTCAGCAGAAATGAACTAGAGCCATCAGTCGCTGAAAAACTCAGTGCAAAGAGAGCAAAGTAGCCCCACTTCAGAAAACGAGGAAGCGAGGGAGGGAACGGGGGAGAGAGACGGGGTGGAGAGTGTAGGGCAAGAGAGAAGAGAGGGGAGAGCGAGAAAGAAAAGGAGAGGGAGAGAGAGCGTGGTGGAAGTTAGTCTGACAGAAATTGGTCATTTAATGCTTTAGCGCACTGGAGACAGCCCCTGTCATAGACGAAGGCATGGCAGGGGCTCCCCTGGTATTTTATTTATTAATTATCCTATGCAGCAAGGGGCTTTTAACTGTCTCAGTCCGGCCCCGTCAGCCTGACTCCCTGTCATTTTCTCTCTACAAACAGATCCTTTAACACCGTGCTCCAGGTTAATGGAGACAAAGCCAATACCCAACCATGCTTGCCTTCTCCCCCAAATACAGTATTCATCTGTACCTTATCCAGGTAATTATGTCTCAGACGATCTCCTAAATATGTCGTTGGGATGCTAATAAACCACTTTAGAGCTGGCGTGCAGAACATGTCTGACCTTTTCAACTCACTGCTTCATGGTGGCTACGCCTACTGAGGAGGGCAGCAATTATTTACATCTGAGTGTGAACTGCATATAATTAGGAATAAACACACCCCCCCAAATTTTAACCATAGCCGCATAAATTATTCAGTGTAAGGACAGAGTCATGATCATAATTTGCTGATACGTAACAGGATTTCATATATTTTTGATGAAGGGATATTACTCCTACAATCCACATATTTGTCACCTCAAATTTCCCATCTCTCTTTTCTTACCAGTTTTGACAAAAATCGGCACAACACTGCTTGCCAGACGCTGTTTTGTTGCCGGTGACAAATTAGCGCTGTGAAGGGCGATATCAACACCAGCTAATTAAGGTGTCGTGTGATTTTGGGCTCCAGATCAAGAATCTGCTGATTCATCCCACGGGTGATTATGGTGTCCATATGGTCAACGTACAGAGAGCCACACTGGGAAACACTATCAGCCCGCTGCGGTGCCAGCTTTGCCAAAAGTTTGATCTTGTCTTTTGTGGCGGTGTTGGGTGGTGTTCATCAGGGCTCTGAATTATTAACAGCATCTTTTCTTTAAGCTTGGGATCCTCTAGTGGAAAACACTGGATGAGGGGCAGCTGGGAGGCTGCCTGCAACTGGCTGCCACTCTTCTCTGACATCAGGAAGTGAAATTCAACGCTGTTTCCACTGTCGATCACCGATGGGGCTGTGCACCTTGGATGCCCCCTTCTTAGTGTCACTTGTTTTAAAGAATTATCTCACCTCATCTGAAACATGAAGGTGACTCTAGGATACATTTTAGGTGGTTTTAGTATCAGATTTACCAGCATTCATGACACTGAATGTATTTATATCATTAAAAATGTAACAATTCACACACACACACACACACACACACTGTACATACCGATAACTATTTGGTTTCTTGTGGCTGAATGGCGAGTAATTACTTTCGGTTCAGGTGAGCGGCGTTCTTTTCCTATCTCTCTGTCTCATTCCTCCCAATTCAGTCCTTTACTGTAGTGCTAAGCACAGTGAAAATACACCTAATAGACAACACTGGCACACAACCCAAGTGAACCTGACAAATGGAACAGAAAAGCTAACGGAGAAGAAAGAGGTGCTTAGGCCAACTGTCACAGGTAAAGTGCTTTCCTGATTTCTGTTTACTTACCATGCTTGAAACTTGACTTGTTTTCCTACAGCTTACTGAGGAGACTGTCTGTGAGTCAGCTGCTTGTCTCTCAACAAAAATGCTACTTCTGCTTTACATTTGATTAGGAAAAAAAAAAAAAAAAAGTAGCTGCAGCTAAAGCTATATTAATTTGAGCAAAAACTTTTTTTTTATGTTTTACAGATTTAATTTAACTGAAAAGTCTGT
>JAPSES010000097.1:8596453-8614910 GCA_029822895.1 Maxillicosta whitleyi | reverse complement strand
AACTGTTTATTCTATGGTAAAGAAAATACAGTTTTTCCACAGTTAGACACTAATGAAAACACATTACTGAACATTAAAATCCATTTCTGCCACCAGACTCTCCTAAAGCCGCACTGACCCTTTAGCATAAGTATGTTGTATCTTCAGAAGGGTAAATGCACAAAAACAGACACCTGCCATCAAAGTGAGTATTTTGCTGTAGTCCGCGTGTGCTGATGAGGGGGGCTGAGGTCAGAAGCCCAGCTTTGACCTCTCTGGGCCTATTTCTTTGACAGACATTTGTCACTCTGCAGAGGGCTGTGTGCAGTAATAGATTATTGACCACCCCAGCAGTCCCATCACTGCACACCACTCATACCCCCCAGTACAGCCACCTTTATCACCATACAGAGACCACAAGAAATGACAGAGGAGAGCCGTCAGTAAAACATGATGTGACGGTGAATAAAATGCTGACACAACTATAGCAGCACTCACTACATGCATTTAAATGCATTAATTCCTCTGTAAAGTTGAAATCAAAACCTCCTTTTATGAACAAATATCTACTTCTAACTTCCTGAACTCAAGCACGTTCAACAACGAACTGTAGTATGCAAACATCTACCAGTAAAGCACACCGTATTGAATAGTATAAGCGACTGAAAAGGAGGTAGATGTTCCTTTAAAAGAGCATGAGACAGTGGTCTGTCTGTGATGAATTAGGGGGAAAGTAGGTCTTTCTTCCATATTGTGTGTTCTGTGTTTTGGCACATTCTGGGGTCCTTAATTGTATGATAATTCATCTCGGAGCACTAATTTACCCCCTGCCAGTCGCTTTAAATGTTGGACCATTTTGTGAAACAGCACTCAGAATTAGAAATGAGCCGATAGCTCAGAGGAGGGTGTCTCCCAGCTAAGGAACACATTTATACCCATATTCTTTGCCTCTTTTTTCAAAATTAGAGCTTTGGGCATTTGAATACCCATATGTGATATTCACTGATATAAAGCCATTGTTTTAATATTGATGTTCCATAATAGTCCTCCATTAAGCTCACTCTTTTCAACTGGATTATGCTATGAAAGTATTTAACTGTGCTATTTAAAAACACGCTGCTACTTCTTTTCAAATCACAGGAAACTTTGTGCAGTGAATCTGCTTTTTGTGTCCTCTTAAATGTGCGACACGAGCACATAATGATTCAAGTCCAGTGCAGTGAGATGGTTTTGATGTGGCGTGTTGGGTCTGCGATATGTCCCTCTCCAGCAATTTATATAATAACTACCTGCTGTTTGGATTCTTGGGTCCTGTCTGTCATGCGATTGGGGGACATTTAGGCTTATTTTGCCATTGCTTATTTAGCCACGGGAGGCCTATTAATTTCAGCAGGGCCTGTCCTCTCCAGGGGCGATCACTACCGCAGCACACGCGTCCCATTGTTTAGATCCACTTACATCTGTGGTCAATGAATAATGACAGCTCTTGGTGTAGTCTCCAAAACAGCAAAACACAAACTTGCCCACAAATGTCAGCATGTTTTTTTTTTTTCCATGTGTGTGGTAGGGGGAAAAAAACATGCTGAATGTAGACTTCCTAAATATACAACTAACAATACAGACATAAAATTTCTTCCAGTTTTAGTCCCCCAGTCATCATAGAATTATGATTAAAAGCTGCATGACGGCAAGTGTTTCCATAACTTTCCTTTGTGATTTTCCACCCTGTTAGAAATTCTGCTGGTACGGCTGTTATTTTGGCATCCTCCCAACCGTATTTGACCCATTAAATTAGCCACATTGGTTGATATGGTGCCATGCTAATGTTGAGGGTTTCTCTCCATCGGGTGCACAGACTCCTGGCACCCGTTTTTTCACTCTGGCTGTGCAAAAGAGGCTGTGCCACTGCTACCACACATCATAGAATATTAACCCTTTTCTGTTCCCTGGCAAATACACCAGATGGCACAGCACAATAACAGCTGTCAATTTCAAGGCAGTGCCTCTTTGGTGGATTTTTCCCCCTTGCTCTTTGGGATGCTGGGAGGATTTTTTAAGACATAATAAGCAAACTGATGTGGTGTTTCAGATCGTAATGAATCAAATGTTACAGTGGAGCAAGAAGCGTGTTTCCTCCGCGGGAAACCAAAGAGGTGTTACGGAGCAACTGCAACAGTCGGCAGCAACACACAAAAACACATGCAGAAACATACGCACAGTAATGGAGCTGTGGAAGGGTCTCACACATTGAAATGTAAGACACCAGGTTGAGGTTTCCCCTCCTTCTACCCAAGCAATCGTAGCAGTCATGAGATGAGGTCCCTAGTGCCCCCTCAGCTGCCACTCGAGTTAAATTAAAACTGAGGCCTGCAAATACATTCCTCATTGTGGGCCTAAAGCACAGGAAAGTTGTATTTGGCCAAAGCGGTGGCTGGGGAATTGTCCCTCTAACCCACTCCCATTCACCTCATTTACATGATAAAGGCTGGAGTCAGGGAAAGCCACAAGCCCCTAGCTGTATGGGGTTTTTCTATTTTTTCATTCATTCATTTATTTATTTATTTGCCCAGATCCCCTCTCTATATAAAAAGGAAGTGACAAAACCATTGTAGCAACTGAAAATTAGTTTAACACACCTTCTGGGAAACAGGCAGAAAATTGTATTTGCACCTTTAGATAGAAGGCATTTAGCAACAATTCCATCAAAGTAAAGATGAAACACTTGACTATGACTGGCACAGTCTGAGCTGATGTTTCTACCAACAGGGCATCATTTCTCAGTTACAAACCACTTTTAACGCGTGCAGTATAGAGGAGGTCCAGGGTAAAGTATGAAAAAAAAGAGTGTCTGATTTCAAAAAATGAAAATTTGTTGAACCATTCAAGCACACAGACCTGTTCCCTCTGTGGAATGTGGACAATTCCCTCAATACAACACTGGAGACACTTCAATACACGCCTTCAATGCCATCAAAATCAGGGGTAAAAAAATGTCACAATTTAATAACATTGCTCTTCTTGGTCCAAATCAGAAGAATATATTTATATGTACTGTATATACTATCATTTTTCAGGTTGTGAGGGAAAAGGGATATCATTTTAACAAGAGTCGAACAGTGATATTATGTCCAGGTTCCATCTGATGGAATCTGATCAGTAATTGGTAATTACTGCTGTCAGTCACTGACTGGACCCTCCTACATGTCTGCAAACAGAGGCTACTATACTATAGTATACTATACTATACATTATTATATTATACTATACTATATTATACTATACTATACTATATAATACTATACTGTACTGTACTATACTATACTATACTGTACTGTACTATACTATATAATACTATACTGTACTGTACTATACTATACTATACTATACTATGATATACTATACTATACTATACTATATAATACTATACTGTACTGTACTATACTATACTATACTATATTATACTATATAATACTATACTATACTATACTATACTATACTATATAATACTATACTGTACTGTACTGTACTATACTATACTATACTATACTATGCTATACTATACTATATTATACTATACTATACTGTACTGCACTATACTATACTATTTTATTCTACACAACACTACACTACACTACACTACACTACACTATACTATACTACACTATATATTGCACGTATATTCATTAGGAACACCAGTGGTGCTTCAGGCTGATTAGGTACAATTAGCTAGATCTATTCCTAAAGCTAGCGCCAAGTTAGTTTTCAACTCTTGTGAGTGTGGTTGTCAGTGTGGATTTTTATTTCTACTAATTCAGAATGAGCACCATATTACAGCGTCAAATAAGTATTCATCCCACCCTTGATGTCAAGGAGATGGCTTCTCATTGCTCAACAAAGAATGCAACACCAGGAGAACATTTACTGACAGCTTCAACACTCTGTACTGCAAAGATGAGCTAATATTTGGGACACTGTGATGAGAAGGACTGATATTGCACACCACTGAGTAAAGGGACCCAACTTCAACAATGGGAAGTCTTTCCAGCTATTGTATGACTTCATCTAAAAAAAATTCCACATGATTCAAAATCAAATCATATCAAATTAATTTCTTTTATATAGCACCAAATCATAACAAAAGTTATCTCAGGAAACTTCAAAACCAGACTCTCAAGCCAAAAACCCTCCTTTTAACAGCAGAAACCCGGAGCAGACACTGACTCCTGGATGATGGACGTCTGCCTTGACCAGTAAGGGGAAAAGAGAGAGGGAAAAGGAAGAGAGAAAGAGACAGACTGAGGGAGAAGGGGGAAGTAGGGGATGCATGGATGCAACTGATGCACAGATAACTGAACTAGAACTGTTAAAAAGTAGAGCTGGTGTTTCTAAAAACCAGAACAAAGCTTCCTGTTAATACTACTACATAACAAGTATTAACAGTGGATGTCCTACTACTACTACAGTTAGTACATGTAATAGAAACCTCTACCATCTATGGAAAGCACTATGACAACTATATGGATATGTGAGTGATGATGATGATGATGAAGGCAGAAGAGGGGTAGGACCACAGCAGCAGGTCCAGAGATGATCCATGAAAACCTGTGATGAACGATTGAACTCAAATGAAACTTGGCAGCTTGACACGCAGCAGGATGATGTTTTTGCACAGTGACTTGTACTTCCATTTATCAGTTAACATTTATTATCCAGCTAGGATACCACTGTTAAATACCACTGTTGACAAGGACAGCACACCCATCTTTTAGCTACAACACGACCCTTCAATGGACCTGTCCTCCTCGGGAACCAACAGTTGATTTAATTCCCTGCCCATGTTTCTCGATCTGCTTCAGTGATAATATATCAGGGGGTAATATCTACATGGAATTAATGGCTGTTTATCAATGTCATATCACCCAGATGTGGAAAATATTTGGATGTGTATGGACCTGAAACATTGTCCAGGAGAATCTTCTGGGTCGTGTACCTAGATCATTCTAGATGGATGGAGGAATACAGAAGCCTAAGGTTATTTCAGGTTATTTGTGTAGCCTACTGCTCTAAGGCTTTTGACCTCTTGACCATTTGATCTTTGGAGAGGCTGCATCCCCTGTGTCCTGTGTGTGCTACACAACTACATAGACCTTAACCAGCTTTTGCCTGTTCTGCTTATTTGACTAGTGGAAAAACAGGGATTTCACTGGATTGTGGAAGGTATCCCCTCATCCTACAACCGCAGAAGTCTTCCACTGCTTCATGATGTGAGAACACATTCAACCAGAGCCATGGGCTAAATCATTGGCTTCTGTATTACAGCTTGTTGTTCAATAGAGCCCTTTTGGTGGCTCATTCTGTCCTCCTCTGGTGGGTCTGTGATACAAGAATGCTGGAGGTCTCGTTGTGGTTTGGTGGCTGATGAGGGGAACATGAATACATGTCCCATACGGTTTATGTTTTACCAAGTGAATTGCCAAAATGGTAACAAAGTACAACACGTCAGGGGCCTCTGGGGACTGTGATGTCAGGTATAGTATGTGCAGCCATGGCGTCTCATGCTCAGATCTTCTCTAAGGCATGATTAGAAAAGTCCTCAATCAGGTTGCATGGAGGTATGATATCCCATAAAATATACGTCGTCCCTCTTTACATTTCTTCGAGGAATATTTCATTTTTTCATTTGGACACTGACTTCATTAAGTGATATTTTCATGTTTCTTCAGATGAGTTTTCCATGCACATTATTTTGTGATTAGAGGGATTCCCCCATCATGTTCCAAGTGGCTACATCTCTCTTGTACCTTTTATTCTCAAGAGGACTTATCAGCCTTTAAGATTACAAGAGTATGAAACGAGTAATATGGATTTTTACCTCAGTCTCATTTTACAGTTCAATCAACTGACTTTCTTCAGCTGGAGTTATGAAAGGCAGACACAAACTGTATAACTGTCACAGAGGTCATCTATCCCTCTTTCATACTGTGCTTTGTAACTCAATTTCCCACATGGCTTGAGCTGTGGGCGACACACAGAAGTCAATTCCAATACCAGCTCCCCAAAGTGCATGTCCAATCGAGAACTCTGCAGCTTAACCTGAACGGACTTCATCAATCGCAGAGTTGAGATAAATCAATTTCAAATTGACCTACGTCCCAGCACTATCTCAGGTGACACTGCATTGTCTATACACGCTGGCTGTCCACACTTGACTCCACTAAACGAATCTGACTTAATGACATCACAGTGAAGCATATAACTACCGCGCTTGCCAGCTATCCTCCCTCTTATTTCTTCTCCAGCGGCTTTATGCCACAGGTTCCTGGCCCGAGGCTAAGAGAAGAGAAGTGCAGTCAGCAGGAGGTAAAATCTATACACATCTCCTGAGATCTCATCACACTCATCAGTGTAAGAACTCATATAATCCTGCTAATGTCTGTGTGTCTGTCAATAGCAACTCACAGTGAGACAAAAGTGTCCTAATTAGAAAATGAAAGTGCAAACACACTTTGTCTGTTTGTGCGTGTGTGAGTAAGAGAGAGAGAGAGAGAGAGAGAGGTGGAGAAAAGGGGAAAAAAAAGAGTGACTGTTGAAAAGCTAGTTAGGTGAGGAAAACGGGTGCACACACATCGTCGAATTTGCATGAGTAGATAGTCTATTTGTAATTTTCATAATTAGCAGTATACCTTTCACGTCTACAAACACCCTCTTCATATCCCCCCTGCCATCTCTTCTGAATGGTATCCTCCCCCTTAAAGATTAATTGAAGCTGGGATAAAACAAAATGGTTCCCAGGGGGTGGCCCACTGTTTGTTATTCATGTGGGTCTGAAAACAGCAACAGTAAATCCTCTAAGTTGTTGTTAAGCTGGGGATATTACCATATGTGTGCCATTTCCATAGACTGACAGCTCCCTCTGGATCAACTGGGGACTATTGATCTTGCAGCACTCCATTTCAAGTTAATTGTGCTTGAAATGAGGTCCACACTCCCAGGCATACCTTTGTTTGAAAGGTGGATATTCATTTTTATTTGGCAGGATGTTGATATCAAAGACATAGGATATATTCCATATTTAGTTTATGTTTATCCTGCAGAGGCAGTTCCTCTCACAGTGATTGGTCAAACAGTCAAACACTGATAATAGGCAGAAACATGCTGGAACTCATTTTTAGTTGTGTATATTTCTTTCTTTCTCAGCTGTGATTGGACAGAAATAATGCACCTCCTACACAGATTAGCCAGGAAACAAAAGGCGGGGGGTGGACATCAGTAAAGAAAAAAAAAAAAAAAAGGATATTTGAGGTTTTCAGAAATAGGAAATTAAGATTAAGGTTGGACTTCTTATTTGCTTCCTCGTTGAGAGTAAGAGAAGAAAGTGAATCTTAAACAATATGCTTCAATACGCCTGAATGTAACGCATTGAAGCTGCTGGAAAATACAGTGGAGTTAGTAATATTAATAAGACCTTTAATAATATGATATTTTTGGAAAAAACATGTCACAAAATGATTTTACATACAAAGAGGTGATGAATGTCAGCACATACTTACATGTTCAATGTTTAATCATGTTTTGGTACAGGAAGTGGCAAACTGTGAAATAGATAGTTACGGAAAAAATTATTAGACCATCAAAACTCATCAAAGCAATGATTATGCAATCAAGTACTAACTCCTGTGTGTATCATGTGACTAAAACAGACAGAAAAGAAAACATAGAATGGCTAAAAGCACAGTTTTTGTCAGTACAATGACACAGATATTGATGTAAGAACTGAAGTGATTTTGGTTTTTATCAAGAAAACATAGAAAATGGATCAACATCAGCTCTGAAATTAAACTATTATGAGCTGTTTTTGTTGTTATCGTTATATTTGTCCAAACAAATGTGCCTTTAATTGTACCAGGCATTAAAGAGAAAATTGAAGAAAACAAGGTGGTCTAATATTTTTTTCCACAAATGTATGTAGAGTGTTTATCATGTGTCCATTCATTCATGTGCATCTATTGTCCCTTGTATTGTATTTTATCTTATATTCTTTAAGTGAACATGTCTACTCATGTATTGTGTCCTGTCATCAATGTATGTGTGATGCCCTCTCTCTCTCCTGACACTGCACAACAAATCTACCTACGGGTAAAGTTAACTGAACTGAATGTGTGGGTGAGCTTTCTTTTTAATATATAAAACGCAGCAGTAAGAGACAAAAAAAAAAAAAAAAAAGTGAACATTGGATTCCAATCACCTGGCTCCTCCAGACTTTCCCACCAACTGGCTCATGCACAAACAAACAAACAAACACTTGAGCCAGTATTTCATCTACTCACTCGCTGCATTTATTCTGACCCTAAACAGTGAAACCTTGAAAGCTTCTTATGCAAGTGTTCTTAGGATTTTCTCAGCTGTAATTCCTCATCAGACAAAAAAGTGTCTGCCCTGCCAACTTGTGCCAAACTCACAGAGAAGGTGAACTTTGTTGCACTGAAAGAACGCTGAGTTTCACAGCTTTGTGCCTACTGTACATACAGTATAATCCCTGTCATGATTAAGTGCAAATCGGATTAGCATATATGACATATGTGTTTTTACAGCTGCTTTTGACAGTCCGACAGAAACAGAGTGTGAGAGGGAGACTTCCAAGGAATGAAGCAAAGTACAACCTCATTAAGACAAAAGAGAAAACAGCGAGGTAAGCTCCAAATACTGCCACTCTCACTGATTAAACCTCTCAGTCTCAACTGCATCATAATCCTGCCTGGAACTCATGAAGGTGGATTCTTCAGGAATGAGAAAAAATATATATATATGCAAAGAGGACACAAAATAAGTGTCAGTCCCAATCTGAAAAGCATCTTGGAAATATCCCCACTGCGCCTTCCTCTGAGGCTTTTCCTGGATGAGAAGGGATGCAAATTCTATTTTTTCCCAGTAATCATTCCTCACCAGTCCAGCGTGCGCCGACTGTTACCGGAGCCATATCTGTTTACAATATCGGATCACAACAAATAAAAGGTGTGTAATGGAGGACATTAGAGAGGCCAGCGTATAGAGGCAGGATTTAATTTGCATGGCAGATTAGCCTTCCTGTCCCACTGGTGGGGCCACAGCCTCGGGGGCAAAGTCACCCCTTTTCTCCTTTCCTGCATCTCTTTTATTCCTTTATTAATAGGATCTAGTCTTTTGAAATCCATTAAGTCAATTGAGCAGACCCATATATAATCTGATTTCAAACCCAGCACAGAAATCCTTAACCAGTAACTGTGGCTCCATGCTGGTTTTCTTCCTCATGCAAGTGTGTGAGAGGAAGGAGATGAGAAGGAGACACATGGTGAGGATGTGCTAATCTCTGATCCACTGAGAAAATACAATAACAAAAAGAGCAATGAATATTAAAAGTGTGCTCAGGTATAAACTTGGACATTTTTTTGTTTTTGTTGTGTGAATGTGCAGCATGTGCATTTACAGGAAACATCTGAGTGTTGTATTTAAGATAAATACATGTAACATCTTCTGGGCTACCTAGTCTAAATCCCAGTGGAAGAGTGAGAGATTGAAAGAAAGAGAGAGAGAAAACACGGCTGGAGGCTTTTTGGTCTCTGCCCTCTGCGCACTGGTCTGACTGGGGCCAAGTCACGCCTCAGTGGCCAGGCGAGCCTCAGCTTTACACAGGCAGACAAACACACACACTCACAGCTGGGGTTACCAGTTATTAGACAGCAAGAGGAGAGACAAGTACACACTTTCACAAAATCATGCATTCATAAATACATTTACAAAGCCCTGTAGTCGTCTTCACTAAAACACATAGCTGAGTGGATGATGAAGGACTTGACAACTTGAAATTTTGCACAAAAGGCTTATGATTACAATACAGAGGGACGGTAATGAGGTACTGTGTCCAACATGATGTTGAATACATGTATTTTACAAACAGTGAATAACTGCAGTAACACTGATTATATTACCACAGAGTAATCTTACATATTGAATCATTACTGTGATGATTTGTTTCTGCATGTTAGTGCAAAGTCTTCTGCAGCATTTATTGACATTGAAAGTTGGTGTAATGTTTCTTAAATGGGCCTGATTCTTCTGTATTGGTATATTATGAATTTTGTCATTCATTACATCCAGTGTTGGGGTTTGATAAAAACCTTCCTTGTATGTAGATATATGTCTTATTTCAATAGGTGGTCAAAAACATATAGCCACATTCTCCTCTTGGCAAATAAATTAGATTAATAGAATGAGAGATTACTGCTCTGTCGGAAATTGAGCCTGGACTAACTTCAAAAAACAAGTGCATAAGTGTATTTGTATTGTACAGGCTCTACATACAGTGTAGTCTATGCCTTTCCATACCCAATATGAAAGGATGGAATTCTAATGGACAATTATAATTTAACTGAATCAATGATGAATTTAAACATATTTTTTTATCGTTTGTATATTTTTTTTATCATATTTTTTTAATCATAAAAAATAAATCTATTTCTCCTGGTTCAATTTTAATGTTCACACATGACTTAACATGCCCTGACTTAATGTTGTCAAAAATACAAGGTAAAGGAACATCCTGGTTTTCATGTTGTTGTTTTTTCCCCAGATAATATATGTACTGACACCTTACATTCCTGTGTTAAGTGTCCACACAGTGTTTAACATGACAGTACAGTATTCATTCACATTGTTATATGATGTAAAGCAATACTGAGGTATTGAGGTATAGTGTAAAATGTAGTGATTTCAAAAGTAAACCTTCCAGCAGTGATTACATCTGCCATCACCCCGCCCATATCCACGTCTTATTAACATAGAAGGCAACACCAGCAGCAACAATGTTTTGCTAACAGTTCATGCATTACTACTCAGGGGAGGGTTAGCACCATGCATCCCTGCATCTCAAACACACACACACACACACACACACACACACACACATGTTCCCCAGTGTGACTGAAAAGGGGGGAAAAAAAACACAACACTGCTGATCATAGCTGCTCAGGCCGCCGGCTCTGCACTCTGGGCCCCTGACAGAAGCAGTGATGTTTGAGATGAAGAGGGCCCTGAGTTTGTCCATCACTGATTAGTAAAAACTCCAGCCCTTCCTGTCCAGCGGCTGAAGATATGCTCGTCTGTAGAGCCTGACACAAGCTCAGTCTGAACAAGCTCATTTTTACAATAAGACATAAGTGGACACACAAAGGCACGCAACGTAAACAAAGACACACAGATACGCGTGCATGTGATGTGCATGCACACACGGAGACATAATGCTCAGCGGTGTGCAGGAACTGTTGTTTAATTTGTAAAACACTGCTTGACAAAGCTGGAGCAAAGCAGGCAATTAGAGGCTCTTCTTCCTGAGGACTTGACTGTATTCCCTTAACCTTTACACAATGATTTATGTCAAAGGATTTGTCACCTTCGCAGTGGGGCCTTCACACACAGCTTTTCAAAACACACAATAGGGGAAAAGGCACAGAAAAAAAACTTAAAATCCTCCTGTGAGGATTTGGGAACTTATATAACTCCCAATTATCAAAACTTCTTCTTGCAGCCTTTGCAGGCCTCCCCTCTGTTTGTAAGACTCACAAAATATCTACAGTGCCACTGAAGAGTGTATAATGCCTGTGTGCCCACATGACTGGCGAAAACACTCCTGCTCTTTCTGCCCCGCTGAGTCCTGCTGCATAATGGGGGTCTTGAAGGCTCTGGGCTCAGAGCAGGCCTGCCTAACAAAGCCTTGGTGGCTTGCAGCAGACAGGAGAGTGTGTTTGTGAGCCAGTTGCCAAAAACTAATTTTCAGGAGGTTTTCTGTGGGATGCAGTGGCAGCAGCATGACAGTGTGAGGTTTAGATATCTCGGCGAGCGGGGAGGGCTGGGGCTGAGATATGTAGGTCTTTTGTGAAGGTCCAGAGACTTGGTTCAAGAAGGGGAAGTTCACAAATTGGTAGTTGGGAATAAATTTTAGAAGTTAGGTTTTGCTTCTTTTTGTTTTTTGTTTTTTTTTTAAGTTTTTGTTTGTGTTGTTGCAATTTCTTGCAATTTCTGCAGCGCATTATGCAGTTTTTGAATAGATCTGACATTAGTCTTACTATGAAATGTGCTTTCACCAGCCTGTCAACCAACTTCGTATTTATTTCACTCACTCTGTTTTCATCCCTCATGAGAATTTTTATCCTTTCTCCCCTAACCGTTCACTTTCCTTTTTTGCTCCACAGTAATGTACCTGTTTACCTGTTGGGTGGTCTTGAGCTGGGCTAAACTAAAGCCTCAGTCCCTGCAATCTAAGTGTAGAGTAGCTGCTAATCCGATTTCAGGAAACAGCCAAGCCCTCAACCCAAACCCCCGCCCCCCCAATCCTCCACCCGCCATCACAATCCCAGCTTACCCATTCTCCTTAGAGAAGGCGGAAATGAGGGAAAATGAGTGACGTGAAGGTCTTTGAGGTAAAAAAAATTAAATATTTTCACTTCAGCTCGGGTCACTGGAGTATTTTTTTCTAAGATGCTCTGGTGTAATAGTTCAGGACTGCATCCAAGGCTCTTCCATGTACCTGGTCCTTTAATAAGGTGGGACACAGAGGACATATTACCTGCTCACTGACTGGTCTCTCCTCTGAGTCCACTCTGCCCTCTCTGGGACGTTACCGAGGCCAAACATAAAGCAGTGTTTCATGGTGCTGGGGCTTATCTGGCCTCTGAAAGTATGTGAGACATGCCAGGAAACAAAGGAGCGTCTCTGAGCCCACTAGCAGGGTGAGCATATCCCTTTCACAGGCCACACATCTCCCTGGCTTTACTTATTTGACAGGATCACGGTGGTTTTGAGTGAAGAAGGTCTGCACCTGGAAAGGGACTGACCAGCGAGACATATATACCTCATGTACTAAAGACAGGAGGGGCAGAAAAGGCAGTGTCAAAGCTGCATTTTACACACAAACCTGTGATAAAGAGTATGTATTAATAAAACAAAGATAGTCATTTTAACATCAAACTATTTTCACAGGTAAGATGTTTGTATGCTAGGTTTAAACAGGGTTAACATTTTAATATTAAATCAATCCAAAACCCAAAAACAAACACGATCGAGTTTTCCTTAAGTCTCCCAATAATTTAAAATTAAATTAAATTTGTTTGATTAATTACATTTATCGAAATTAAAATTGTAAGCAGGACGCTAAAAGGACCAATTTAAATTATTTAACCAGCAAAGTCAATATTTATAGTTAAAATTCTTTATTTCCATCCGTCTATACTCATTTACACAATATAGTCATTGAATTTAATTTTTTTTAAAAACAGAGAACTACTACTACTACTGGACTCTCTGACAACAACAAAAAAAAAAAACCATGAAACATTTAACCTCTATTCCAAACTCAAATGTTGACTTTATCATTTCCATAGTATGAGATGAATTTACTTCTTTGTAAAGTAATAAAAAAATGTGTTGAAGATAGGTATAAAGTACATATTTACTATAGATTAAATGTATTTGTTAAACTGTCAATGTATTAATCTGCAAGAAGAAGAGGATATTAATGTGTTTCTGATGTACGAACAGTATTTTATAGTCAAGCCACATTCCAAAGAACTACAGCTACGGAAAAAAAGTAAAGAAAAAGCAATGAAATGTAGCTGCTGCAAGTACGTACAGTATATACAGCAGTCACACAGTTTTACTCAACAGCGATAGGAATTTAACTGAGTCAGGACTTTAAAAGTGTACATTAGAGTACTCTGAACGTATACCATATCTTTACCTCCCACCGCTATTGAAAACAGTATGTAGAGCATGTCTCAAGATGATTATGCAAATGAGAAGCATGCTTCCTGTTACATGACCCATATGTACTGGCTGGTTGTGAGAGGGGAGTGGGCCGGAGTGGAACACTGGTGAACACTGTGTTCACCCTGAGGAAAGCATGGCCTCAACTGGCCAAACAGGAGCAGTACAACTCCCAGCATCAGCAGAACAAAACACATCAGCATCCATGGAACACAAGCATGTGGATTATTCAAATGCACTGCACATTCTATATTTAATACAGTCCCTTTTCTTTGTTTGTTTTCATAACACTGGTTCCTCAATGACGGAATGAAAAGCAGTGTTGTCAGGTATTGTCTGACGGTGTCACACTGTATTTGTGACATGAATAAATCTGCTGTGTAATACACACACACACACACAGCGGTGTTAGGAAGGCGTATGTGTGACATGAAGGGATCAGTGTCACTGTGTCACAGCTGATCCCTGGTGTACTGTCAAACAGCAGAGACCCCCGGGGCCCTCCTTTACTGCTGAGAATACAACGGTCCATACGGCATCTGTCGCACCCAATGAAACACAAGTGGGTGTGTGTCTGCTTTGAATCTGTTTGTGCGTGCATGAGTGTGTGCTTGTTGGGGTATGAATTTTGTTGTCCTTTCCAGTAGACAGGCCAACGGACTTCACGCAAAGTAGAATACAACGTACACACGTGAAAAAAATCTGATAAAAAAAAAAAAAAAAAAAAACATGCCTCATGACTTCATTCCAAACAACTCAATTTGGGCTCATGTTAACACTAAATGAAGCACAACTAAAATTAAAAAAACAATATTTTTAATGACTCTAGACTCTAGTATCTATCTCCTCTCCTTCATTCCATAAATCTGCCCTGTATGTTGGCTATAATAGTGCAACCACTCACTTCTACACAAAAAGTCATCACTTATTTACCTTTTGTGCTGCAGTAAATCTAGATCTTTGATGATCAGAGTTTATAGTATTTATGCATGATTTTAAACCCCTTAAACTTCCATTACATCAAGCTTCCATTTTACTCTTTGAATGGACCTGGGCTTCAGTCTGACTGTAAGTGCATGATGAAGTAAAAGAACTCCAGCAGATCCACAGGACGATGTTTTTCAACAGAAGAACAGTTTTTCTTTCACAGTTTTAATAGTTAGTTAAGGAATAATAGTTGGAAACTTGATCATTTGAAATCTTCTGTAAACTTCACCAGATCCTGGCTAATTAAGGAATAAACATATGTCTGTTTTTGTAAAGGTAATGTCTTTAAATGTGCACCTTTATACAACCTGCTGCAACCACTTAACTTTATGGTGTATACTGTAGTCATTTTTTCCCCCTTTCTTTATTATACTGTTTTATTGTAGTTCTAGGATCTATGTCTGCAATTTAGCATTTTAAAGACAGATACTTGCATTCTATGTTGTTTTTCTTTTTATCTATGTGTATTATTGCTGTGCCATGTAAATAAACCATAAACAGTCACTGCAGACGAAAAGAAATGTAAGCTTTTGTTTTACAATAATACAGAAAAAAAAAAAAAAAAAAAAAAAAAATTCTCCGCTTTATAAGATCACTTCAAAACAGACATAAACGTATTATTAGAAGAACTTCCAAATATGTGGACGTCTTATGTAATTGCCACCCAAGCTGAATTTGGGCCTGGTAGACGTTTATCACCTGTCAGTCTTCCTGTTGTGTTCGTCCTAGTCCACCATTGTGGGGGTCTGTCTGATTAGCCCCATCCTAAAGAGTTCCTCCTGAGACTATTTGTCCAGACTTTAATGACAGGTCACTTTAGTTGTAGCCACTGATGACCTTGGTATGGCACTCCAGTCACAGTAGGATTGCTCCATAAACGCTCAGTAAATACTGAGTGTCGGAGGGGGGGTTTAAGGCTCCTACTGACACAAAGGTAAGCAGAAAACACCGCAGCACTCTTGTGATTTTGATGGCTGTAGGGCTCCTGTTCCCATCCCATTGGATTCTCTGGTTCCTTCTGAGAGGGTCGTATTTTAGACCTGATTCAGAGAGTTTTTCCACCGCTCTAAAATCAATAGATTTTCCTTCTACATAAGCTAGAGAGAGAGAGTGAAGCATACATTTATGAAAGAAATAATTTGTTTTAAGCCTTTTCAGTGTGCTCAGGAACCCTTGCAGGTGTTTAAAGAGACAGAGCTCTGAAATGGGCTGATATCACACCTAGAAATAAGTGATATTATGATGAACGATGTGTGAGCCTTCAGTTTATACCGCCTTAAATCTGTGATATTTCATACAGTCTTTTGGCTCAGTGGGGAACGGCCGTCGCTGCTAACCTCTTATTTGTTTAGCCATTGTGTCTTCATCAGGATACCAAGAAAAGTGCTGATCTAACACTTTGAAGAGAAGCCTCTTGAAAAGGCACCAAGGAGCTCGGTCCACTCCCTGAGTAGACACAGACAGGCCGCTCCAGATTAACTGGTTTTCTTAATGTCTCCTCTCTGGCAAAGTTTCTTTCAGCGGTCTGAGAGGCACAGGCCACGGTGAAAGACTCACTGCCCATTAGTGGAGGTAAATGACTCTTCTGTGAGCATCTGGTTAAAGTGGGGCAGGATAAAGGGCCTCTCCACACACTTCTTCAGCCAGATTAGAGAGGTGACTCTCGTCTCGAGGATGTAAACTGTTCATACACACAGGGAAGCACTCAACCATAAAAAAAAAACCTCACTGGTGTTACCCATCAGGAATTCACAATGCTGAAAACACCAGCAATAAAACAGCTCATAATGATGCACTGGAAATTATTCAATCAGGATGAACACAACAGTGATCTGAACACCCGCATTTAAAGGTTTGTATTTAAAGATGCTCTAAATATTATTAATGTGTACGTATGTTCATCCTATCATCCAGGGGTCAAACTGGGCTTTAATCAGAAATATGGGTATCTAACATTTAATCACCTTAAAATAATATGAATGACCCCATCATCTTTTCACAAATATAATTAAATGATGTTTATTTAATTAAAAAATATGATATAATTCAATGTAAACAACATAGATTAGCCATAAATATGCAATGAAATGTAAAATGGGAAGTAATGAGTTAGGAGGAAGTTGTAAGATGTAATGCAAAACTGATTTATTCTTTATGCTTTAAGGAATCAAACAAGATCAAGTCTATTTTAATCCATGAAAAGAACAGATGTTATTATTTTCTGTCATTAAAAAATGTGTATGGTTTGGAAACAGCATCCTCACTATCCTTCCACATATAACATATTCCCTCAAATATAAAACATATACATTGTCTGTGTGTAATGTATCTTGATCAGTTGTTACTGGAATGTAAATTTCTCAGAAATGAGATAAAATAAAAGATTAATCAATCAATCAATCAATCACACATGTACAATTATTAATACTATTTTTTTCTTTCTGGTCTATTTACTTTGACGTGCTCAAAATAACTGATCAGTCAATTAATTCTAAAACATTTATTTGATTTTAACTGTTGTTAAAACCTATCTCTACTTATTTTACTCAAAAATAATTGATTTACTTCTTGTAAATTAAGTATTTTGATCACAAATTCAAAAGAGATGTGTAAAACCTGTAATGAGGAAAGATTTAAAAAAAAAAAAAAAAAGGTAACTAACTTTAAAGTAACTGTAATTTCATTTATCCACATGTCAGAGGGCTCACACTGTTCATGTACAATATTATATATGGAATACGGTAATGTTTTCACATGCTCCAACATAAATAAACCTACTATGTACCTCATGGATATAATCATATAAAGTAGGACTAGAACATGGAGCTATTGGAGGGTGAAGGTGGTGCAGACCAAAAACAGAAGAAAAAGCATGGAGAATATGGATCATATACTTATTAAGTACCAGAAATATGAAATATGGATAATAATATTGTACCTTGGCTGAGGAAAGGTTAATTAATGAATGAATGAATTAATTAATTAATTCAAACTTGTCTTCTTAAATTCATGCATGCTGAATGTTAGAGAAATTTGAGATGTTATGAAAATGTACAAATAAGACGGTGTCAAATCCTACTCCAACGGTTGTAACAGTTGGGGAAAAAGAATATAATATATAAAAAAAAACAACTAATGGAATTACAAAGCAAATTTCAGCTTTTAAAGACACTGAAGTAATAATAAATTGAGGGCATAAAGAGGGACCTCATCTTGCTTTTCAAAGAAAAAAAAAACATTCTTGGTTTTGTTTAAGTCGCCAAACTATGATAAAACATTTTTTTTCCATTCCAGTTCTTTTACTCAAACTCCCTCTTACTTCTTTGGGTGGGAGGGGGTGAAGTGGGGGGGCAGCACCTAATCGCAGGCTCATTGCTTCCTTGCCAGCTACCCGCCCCTGATTGCATTTCAGCCGAGAAGTAAATACTACATGCTCAGTTACCAGGTGAAATCAAGCAGGCAGATGTGTCTGCAGCCTCAGTAGACACTCGCTGGACCCTGCTACTGTCTACCTGTGCCACAGAGTTTCTAGCCAAGTCAGCTGCTGTTGATCCATGCTGCTGAGTAGGTATATGTCAGAGACAGAGAGAGAGAAAGCGAAACATAGGGGAGGGGGGGGGGGGGGTAGGACATAAATAAGATAGACTTTATAAGGATTTAGAAGAAATAAAAATTAAATATAAAGGTGGAGAAATGA
>JAPSES010000097.1:8573532-8587477 GCA_029822895.1 Maxillicosta whitleyi | reverse complement strand
GCCATTGCCAACAAATCCTGAAAATTTCATCAAAATCCGTCCATAACTTTTTGAGTTATGTTGCTAACAGACAAACAGACAGACAGACAAACAAACAAACAAACAAACGTCAGCAAAAACATAACCTCCTTGGCAGAGGTAAAAATATTTTTACTAATAAATTACATCTCCTGATTTGTTTTGTTGGATAATGTTTTTCCACATCAGCCATCCAGAGCTCACGACTTATCGGACATCTTTCACAGCAGACGTGAACTTTTTGGAGTGGATCCAAAACTCACCAGAACAAATATGGACCTGCATGTCCTCCTTCACCGCGTCTATCCATCTCCTTATTGCTTCCTACCTGGTATCTTCCTGGTATCTCTGTTGTACTCATTCTTAATCCTGTCCATTCTTGTCAGGCCCTAAGAAAATAACAAGAATATTTCTGGGGTTTGTCATCTTTGTACTTTAGGTTATGTATGGCAGTGCAATAAAACATGTCGTTCATGTTGATTCACCAGAAAATTACATTGTGCTTCACTGTTTTTCTTTTCATCAGCATTTTGAAAGACATTTTGAAACTTGCTATGGGTTCATGTTTGCTATTAACTGTTTCACCAGTAAGAAGTAAACACATGATTATTGAGATAGTTACAGGTTACAGGATAACACATTATAACATGTTAATAATATTATAGTAATACTACATTAAATATGATCAGGTTAATGTGACAGATCTGAGCAGGTCAGGTTCAAAGCAGTGTTCAGGGTCACATACAGCCCAATATTATCTTAAAGGAGTGATATTTTACTTTTATAAATTGAATTATACATTTTAAAACATTTCCCAGTGGTCTGCATAAACTGTAAATGCTCTGCTTGGGTCTGAATTCTTCATTAATTCAACTTCACAGGTTCATCTTCAAACCTATTTCTGAGTAATGACACCAGAACCAGACAGCAGACACATTTTGAGCACTGGCCCTTTAAATGCAAATGAGCCACTTCAGGCCCCACCCCCTCCATGGTGTTGGCTGTGCTGCTCCGTCCTGTTCAACCAACAACTGAACATTTTTGGTAATCGGTTTGAAGTTTGGACATATTTTCAGTTTTTACTACAACCGCTGCTGCTGATAAACAATTATGTCAAACTCAGAGAAATCGTCTGAACTCTTGACCTTATATGGGCAAATGTAGTGAAAAAAAGTAGAATGACATGAAGGAAAATGTTTCAATCTACAAATTATCCTTTCAAACAATGTGAATAATATTAACACTATAATCACTATTATGCTTTACTTTATCATTTCCACACGCATGTTATAACTTACAGATCACATTGGATCAACACATACACAAAATATTTAGTAACAGGTGGAATATTATTACTTCTTTTAAGACATTTCAGGTAATTCAGATTTTTTTTGTGTGAAATTATACTTTGTTTTAGTCTAAATACATGAAAACTTTTACATTTACGAAAACAAAAATTTGGATTTGTGACTATTTATAGGTTATTATGACACTGAATTGGTCTCAATGTGGAACTTGATCTAAAATTATTGTTGATAAATTTTTGCATTTCACAAATAACTCATCCCAGGGGCTGGATCGGACTCTTTGGCATGCCGGATTTGGCCCCTGGGCCGCATGTTTGACACCTGTGTTGTAGATGCACTGATAACGCAGCTTTCGGTTTCTCCCACACGTCTCTGCCAAAACAATGTTTCTGTCACAGCCCTTCCTCTCATAAGCCTTGGTTTTATCATAAAGAGATCGGAGTCATTAAAATGTTTTCTTGTCAATGCCAGGACTCAGGTTTTACGTCATCTGAGTACTGGCCCTTTTCTCCAGCCATGTTTCAGGGAACGTTGTGTACAGTCACGGAAAAAAAAAAAAAATTATTACACCACCCCTTGATTTCTTCAGTTTCTTGTTCATTTTAATGCCTGATACAACTATTTATCTGGACATAATAATGACCTCCAATAAATGCAGGAAAATGATACTCTTGCTCTGAGCTATTCCAAAATTAAATATTTTTTGATAAAATATTGTTTTCAAAAATTGGACAGAAATTGGAACATTAACGTGCATTTGATCTGGAAAACATCATTAGAAATGGTCGTATATACCACTATAAATAAAGACACTGTGTTAAATGTGAGGACTCTAGTGTTTCTTGGGTTTTTCAGTTCTCATTCCAGGTTTTGTATGTAATCAATCGTGTCCACTGGCATTACACGTGGAACCTGCCCATTTAAACACAAATAAATTGTGATTGATTTTTGCAACAGCGGTCATTTTTGTGAAACACTCTGCCTTGCATAATTAGTTCAATTCCCAAAATGTCCCTGATAGAATAAAAAAGATATATATATATAAAATAATAATAGTAGTAGCTCGGAATGTTTGTGTCCTTTCTACTGTTACATACAGATTTCTTTATTTAAAAATAATATGGTAAAAATGTTTGTGTGAAAAATAGTTTCTCTTTTATCTTAGTATTTTTTTTAATTTTTTTTTAAATAGACCCAAACTTGCTTTATAACATTAGTCTCTGTCTGATTTTAATTTTTATCCTTCAGGTTCCAGTTTCACAGAAGCCCCACATTCAAGTAGAAAGAAACATGTTAAATTAAACTGAATTGAATCAGTGAAGATTAAGTTTGCAACAGGTCTGAATATGAACCTGTATTTAATTGTGATTGAACTCACCTGATTTTCAGTTGAAATTGTGGGAACAATGAATGATATGGCAGCTTAATAGAGCTGGAGTTAAATAAAGATTGTAGAACAGAAGGCTAATGTCTGCAGATCCACCATGTGAATATGTGACAAATGAAGGGACAGATGTGGGTGTGGTCCTGGATGACAATGGGCTGATGATACAGGGTGTGTCTCCACTCACACTGTTTCTCAGGGTAGATGAGTTGTTCCGTAAACATCATCGACATGTTTGAGCCTCTACCGCTGTTGGTAGGTAACACAGAGTTTTCAGTAGAACCGGTTTTTGTCCTAAATACACTGAACCCCACCCGTCTCAGCACCACTGACTAACATGCCTTTTCTTCTTTTTTTTTTTTTTTTTTTTTTGCACACCAAACACACCACAGTGAAGAAGCTAAATGGTCCCCGCACCTTATTATGGTTTTATCATCACTTCATGCTGGGAAGTAAAATAAATATTAGGAATAGGAATATTACAAAATGATACTATATTATAATAATATTCTTGAAATCAAGGTTATTGATTTAATGACTATTATAAAATAAAGTATCACTAATTTCCCTTTTTTATATTGCTTATTTCAAACAGTGTGAAATCTATTGTTTCTTACATTTAATGTAAAAACAGAGGGTACAATTTACATTTTCTGATGAGGAATAATTGCAAAAAAAAAGGTATTTCAGAGCACTATTACTATGAGGTCAGTGATTTTTTTAGTAATTGGATTTTCTTTTCCCTACAATGAACTGGTCACATGTCCAGGGTGTACCCCGCTTTCACCCTTAAGTAGCTAGGATAGGCTCCAGTGACCCCTGTGACCCTTGTGAGGATGAAGCAGGCTCAGACAATGAATGAAACAAAAGAAAAACTCGTGGCTAATTGATGTTTGTTTCGAAATGGAATTAAAATTGAATTTCAATTTTCCAGTTTCTATGAAATTTGGATTTTGTAGACATATGTGGAGGGAGCACGTCCACAAACTCTAGATTTTGTAGGAGCTGGAAGATTCATACAAACCCCTCATTCATAAGAACAGGTCCCTCACAATAGAATATCAACAATAACAACCATGGTGATAATTATAATGGTAACAATAACTACAACCAGAACTGAGTAAACTGGGCAGAGTAAAAAGAAATTACAAAGAAACAAAATTAAAAAAAAAAAAGACCTGTTACATGAGAGCGGAAAACATGAACAAAATATCATAAACAACAACAGCACAAATAACACTAATAATCCCAGTACCAAATCCACACAATAGCAGTTGTTCACATGAATGTGTTGTGACACACATGCAACCACAACGTTTTTCAACAACAAAACACTGTTACTTTGAGAAGATAAAATTACGTTAAGCAATAACAATGGCGGTGTGATTCAGTTTTGGACAGGAACGTGGAACACAGGCAGTTCCACGGGTGATATTTCTGGATCATGAAACAATGTGCTGCTTGTTTGAACTGTCTCAGATGTTCTAGACTCAACGTAAAAAAAAAAAAAATAATAATAATAATAATAATGTGTTTGTCACAACCTGCCCAGACTATTGGTGTAATGATAGTGTGAAGCAGTATATTTGATATTAATAGGAGGATACACTGATAGATTTATAATTAGGGCGGTCAACATTGACAGATTAATGCATCATCATAATTAATCTGATTAAACATTTTAATGTAATTCACCCATCTGCAGCACAGAATGACTCTGCCAACACATTTGAAGCAGTTTGTCCAAGTAGAGTTAGCGTCACACATGAGCAAATATTCAGTTGATCCGGTAGAGACAGGCGGCAGGAAAACCCTTATAAAGATGGAAGACAGTAAACAGCACGTTGTCCCTCTGAACAGAAATATGAGCACAAAAAAACAAACAAAAAACAAACAAGATGGAACAGTCGACCAGCATAAAGTATTAAACACACTCTGCAGGAAGGAGTTTTGTTTTCACCAGAGCACTTCCTGCTTAAAATACCACTAAGCGTAAGATAATCAGGGTTTCTGTTCTGCTAATGTGTCGCCCAGCTCGCAACAAACACGTTAAGTGCATATATATTCCCTTCTTCTTTAAGTCTATTTGTTCATGCAAAATGAAACACGATTACTATAATTAAAAACAACTGACATTTAATCCTGATGAATTGAAATTTAACCACAGCAACCCTTTGATTAAACAGATTAAACATTTTAATTGTTTGACAGCACTAATTTATAATAATCATTATTATAAATTACCATTAAATGGTAATATAATAGAATTTTGAACACATAATTCAGTCAGTTAAAACTTATATTTTCACATGTAGAAAAATGCAGAAATTGAAGACTGTGTGTTCAAACAGTATATATACAACAAATGATTTTTTACATAACTATAAAACATTTATATTGTCTATCAACTATTAGACATTATTAAAGTGGATTCAGTGTAGATTTATACATATTTATGACTGAATTATAAAATATACAATGTGTTCCTTCCAAGATCCTATCTTAGTTTTTTCCATCACTTTGTGTTGAAAAGTGGTGAGCTTTCAGAAAAAACAAACAAACAAACAAACAAACAAACAAACAAACAAACAAACAGTCTTCTATATAGAATACTGCAGATGTAATATACTTTGGGCAGTGTGTCCACTCATGTCACCATAACACTGAATGAATAATAATAATAATAATAATAATAATAATAATAATAATGATAATAGATTCAATTTTATAGCGCTTTTTTATTTTAAATTTATTTATGAGAAGTCATGATATTACGTTGCATTATGCACATAATTATTATTCTCCAACAATAAATGCTATTGCAACAAATTATTTCACTATGCATTTGTTATTATGTCATACATTTATCTGGTAATGTGGGCAGGTGAACAGTCGATATCAGCTGTGCTCATATCTAACCACACAGCTCCACATTTTTAATCTTGCAAAGATCTGTCATGTTGTGAAAACATGTGGTTTCACGCATCATGCTTTGTGGTATTAAAACCATAACAATACCATCATGCTCAATTAAAACTAAAGCCTTCAGATTTATATTTCTGTTCCAATTCAGTTTGAGTGCTGACTCTGCTGTTTACTGCTGAATTAATCAGTGTTTTTATTCTCCTACTCTAGTGTTAGAGCACTGTTCTTGTCTTGCTCTGTTCAGTCTGTGCATAAACACACTATTACTGAACAGGAAAATAAAGCCATTAAGTATGTTTACGACACAGCACAAAAAATATATCTGTCTAAAGATAGTTCCTACAGCTTTGGGCTGAGCTGTTTAAACTCACAGAGGTTTCTGATTTAGAGCTTACTAAAAGGAGAATGATTTTCTCAGGTTTATTTAATCCCTCTAATAATACTTATAGTGGCATCCTCTGCTAATATGATTTTGATGCTCTGATGTCTATCATGTTATTGCCTGTAGTTGTGGTTATAAGGCCATTACGGAGTCTGTCATTTAATTAAAGGTTTCAGGAGCTTCACCACATGAGCTAATGCTACCTTTAATAAAGTGTTGATTACGTGATCTGTCATCATCTTCTAATTTGACCAGTTATTACTCTTTATGGTTAAACATTTTGTAAAACTGATGCTACAGTCATTACGGATGTGTTAACATTTATAAGTAGTTGGTGAAATTACTCAGAAACTCTGTGATGACCTGGTAACACAACAAATGAATGAATAATTGAATAGATTGGTTTATTTTAGGCAGGGCAGGTTTATTTCTACAACATATTTCATGTCCAAGACAATTGAAAGTGCTTTACATAAAACATTAACAGCACTGCAGCAGGGAAGCAATAAAAAGTATAAGCATGAGATAAAAAGGATTTAAGATTAAAAAATAAAAGATACAATAAACAGATAAAACAGACTGTTTAATCCTTCAGATGTTCTTTAGGTGATAGTAGGATGATTTTGTGACTGCCTTGATGTGTTTTTAAAAATTTAGGTCTGAGTCCATCACTATACCCAGATTTCTGGCCTCTGTAGTGTTTTTTTTTTTTTTTTTTTTTTTTATTTTATTTTATTTAACCCTTAAAGACCCAGAGCTACTGTTGTGGCAGTTTACAAATAAGTATTTTTCTCTTTTATGTACCCTTTTAAAAACAACTAATCTCCATTTATCAGACAATATCATTGTCTGCATTTTGTTTTTTGTTTCTTTTTAATGGAATTTCTGGTATTTTCCTATATTTTATTTACTGATGATGCAGATGTTCATTAAAGCTCAGATTAAAACTGAGGGTTATTATATCAAAAAAAAAGAGAGAGAGAGAGAGAGAGAGAACTGAAGAAAAAGTGACTTTCAGTAAAATATATCATTGACTGAACATGAACCAAATGTGTCCATCCACTGTCATTGATCCAACTCAATGCTGTAGATGATGAAGGTGTTTCCATGGTAATTACAGAGCCTCTGAATGTCCACATGTGTCATATCTGATGACCAAGATGACAAACTGTATTTTACATCAATTATTTACATGTATTGATAGGATTAGTGGATCAATAGGTATTAAACTGTTTAGATCAGTAGATGGTATTGGTTGATGATGGATGTTTGGGTCTTTATTGGCTAAATTAATGTGGTTGATAAATATATTTCCATTTATATAGAGCTTTCCTTCCTTTTTTTGATGTCTTACAACTTCTCACATTGGGTCATTTGTATGCAAGCTCAGACATTAACACACCAGTGAAACAGTCACTAGTTCACTGTCTGGCTCAATAATGTATTTTACTCCACCTCCTGAATCACACAATGTCGAGCACTAAATTACTTTTCTATTGATTGTATCAGCTTGAGTCACCTTGACTCAAATTGATTCCTTGTAAGACTTTTGCTGAGGTTCAAAATAAATCACAGTTGTGTACAATCCCACAGTATAGCCTGCATCAGCTATGTGCGTTATCATGTCGTGATGTGGTGCACCAAGCCAAGCCGAACTACTGGGAAATCTGTGAACGGCTGCACGAAAATTTCAAGTTGGCTTTGTTTTGATACCACCATCTATGTCCAAACAACTGTATTCTCTAACAAAAATGTTTTTAATTTAGAGATTAAATTTATAAATTCTGCTTTTTTTTCTTGGTAGTCACACTTGAAGACAACGGCACAATAATTTACACTCTGTCACCATGGCAACCCACTGCATATTGTACATATGACTGCTGCAAAAACCTGTTGCTCTCCCTGTGCTCCTTTTATCCAGATATGTCCTCTTCTACCTCCAAAAAACAAGATGAAGACTCAATGGATAACATCGCTTCACATACTAATGGACTGAACTTACATAACATTTTTTTTACACTTTGGTACTCAAAGCGCTTTGCAAAGCCTCACATTCACACACCAGTTGGCAGCTACTATTCCATGCACTATGATGCCAGACCCTACTGGCAGCAATTTAAGGTTCAGTGTCTTGCTCAAGGACATTTTGACATGTGGATGGTGGGAGCCAGGATTTGAACTACCAACCCTTTGGTCATTGGATAACCCGCTCTACCAATTGAGCAACAGTCGCCACTAATAACTTAATAACATACTAATAACTTTATTTATATAGCACCTTTAAAAATGAGTTTACAAAGTGCTTTACAGACATAGTAAAAGGGCACAACAGTAGGAAGCAAGATAAGAGAAACAAAGATACTCAAACAGAAACAACACAATTAAAAGATATATAAACATGTTTCAATAAATAGCTAAAACAAGATCAAATTAAATATTCAACAATCAGAGGTGACATCACATAGAAGCAAGTCTATAAAAATGTGTTTTAGGAAGTGATTTAAAAGATGTTGCTGTTTCCACAGCCTTATCTCCTCAGGGCAGGCTGTTCTAAAATCGAGGGGCTCTGATGGAAAAGGCATTTCACCCTTTGATTTAAGCCTCGACTTTAGAACAGCCAGGAGCCCGTCCACCCGAGGATCTACGACTGCGTACTGGCTCATAGTTGACTATCAAATCCATTATTTATGTAGGAGCCAGGCCCATTCGAGCTTTAAATGTGAACAAAAAAAACTTGATATCAATTCTAAAACACACAGGAAGCCAATGCAGTGAAGCCAGGATAGAACTGATGTGGTGTCGTCTGTTAAAACCGGTGAGAACTAAACTCAAGGCTTTAAAACAGTGGCTCGTGTTATGACCAGAGTGATCAACACAGATTGGTTTGAGTCTTTTTTTTTTTGTACTTGGCTATACTTCTTTTTTTTTTCTTCATTTTTGGTGTTCTGTCTGCTCATTTAATACGTGTGTGTGTTTATGTGGATGTATTTGTGAAGATGCCACCTGGATGGGGGTGTATTTCACAAGTTTTTGTAAGAAATATTTTAATGATATCAATATTGTTTATGAAATTGTTGAATGAAATTGTAAAAAAAAAAAAAAAAAAAAAAAAAAAAAAAAAGGTTCATGCACATGTTTTACAGTCTGAAGAATAAACACAGGGAGTTGTACTAAGATGTTCTCATCAAACTGAAAACACTGATAAGCAGTCTGGAAAAATCTGTTCTGTGGATCATAGTCACATTTTCCAATTATGTACTAACAACACGTAAAGTTGGCGTCAGAATGTGAATTTGGCAAAAGAAGTCACATGATGCGTTCAGGCCCACACACCACCTATACGCCTCTTCACTTATGCAGATGCCAAATCCCTGCTGGCACTAACAGTCTACAGAGTCATAGGAGACACATGAGACATTTTTATTTCACCAAAGCTGATCACACTCACAAAGCCTACAGGCCGACACACCTGTAATTGGAACACACCACACCCTTTATTAACACCACATCTCTCATTTCAGTTGTGTTGGTCTACCACTAAAGGCTAATTAGGTGGAATTAGTCTTCATTGTAACAATAGAGAACCCGTTTTTAACCTGACTTCCAGCTTACACTTCACAGGAATTTTCGGAGAATCACATACAGTACATATAGTTATGTAATACCACACAGGCAAGAGTCACGTAATGAGCGGCAATGTTTGAAGATGGATGTTTCTTGGAATAACAGAAACTTGGTGGAGTAGTTTTAAGACTCAAATTCTGACAGAAAAAGGGTGTCATCCGTATTCCAAACACAACATGATGTTCTTTTGTTTTTTATGGGAAAGGTATATAATAGTTTGACATGGTTTGTTTATAGAAAGGATCAGTTATATATATAGTTGTATGTTATCTTAATGTAAGTTCTCTCTGTAGGATCTGGTACATTCTGTTCTTTCATCAATAGATCTGATGCATGGTGGATTTACTAAATCCAGGACTACATCACACCCCAAGTCCCTTAGTTTTTTTTTTTTTAATGTATTTCTGTTATGACTCTAACGAACTTCAAACCTTACCATAAAACTAAGCAAAAGGTTATTTTTCAATAGAGTTAGGGTCTAATAAAAAGACTGGATGTTCATGTTCAAGTACATTATTAGGCCATTTCTCAATAGACGTTCTTATCTGTTCGTTTTTCACGATTTCATGAAATGTCATCAGTCTGGGACCAAGTACTGTTGCATTTCAAAGTTTGCACAAACCAAAAAATGCATGAAACACCTGGATGTTGTTCTTGTCTGTGAGCTTAAACCAAGGATGCACAGTTTGGGGACTTGTGTAGACTTAGTAAATATCCTGTGTAAAAGGTGCAAAAGGCTGAATAGTGAGAATTGCATCTTTATTATCATTATATGGGATTCAATGAGATTTGATCAACTTTTGAAAAATATATAAAATGCATTAAAAATATGAATGACATGTAAATATTCTGTTCAAATTGAATAACATTGGGGTGATTTAAGGGAAATACACAGTTTTTCCAATTACAGAGACTTATGTTCATAGGGAAGTCCATTCTGTGGGAACTTTCGTACCAAGACTGTACTCGCCGAGTTCGCAAAACTGTACCCAAGACTGAAACCCTCTTAGTTTTTTTTTTCAATCACATCTTTGTGTTCTTTTTTTAATCCAGCTTTCTGTCATGAAATTCAACTAAGTGATGTTGCAGTCTAATGTTTGTTGTGCATGAAAAGATGATTTAATTCTAATAAAATGTGACAAATTCATGTATTATGTGACAATCTACAGTTGAATTGTGATTGATAATAAATTTCCACTTTGTTTAGCCAGTGTGACACACATGCTGATGACAAATATATCAGGGAGAGGTCTACTCAGTTACATAAACACCTGGATTAAAGCCATGATGCCACAAAACAAAAAACACGACAAACAAGAACTTCCACTTTCTGTCTGTAGTTGATGACTCACTACTGTCCAAAAAGAAAGAAAAACGTCTCCGTTATCTGTCCAGTGTGATCCATTTAGGGAGGATCAAACAACGGCAGGTAGATTTTAAAAAACAATCCTGACAGACCGGACGGACGGGCGGACAGACAGACAGACAGACAGACAGATAGACAGATAGACAGATAGATAGATAGATAGATAGATAGATAGATAGATGTTTTAGATAGATATTTTGATAGTGTATTTGTGGACATAGTGGACTGTGTTCCTGAGGGTGTAAACTGTGTGTGTTATATTACTGGCACGCTTTCCTCACAGTCAGCTGTAAACACTCAAAGGAGAAAATGAGAAGCCATCCTTTGCTGTGGATTTTACATACACTCCCTCCAATACCTCAGCCCCACATGTCTAGCCATTAGCTCAGAGTTGAAACAGAGTTCAGCCAAGTCCAGAATTGTTCTTGCTTATTTTATCAGTGGCGAGTACCATATTTCCTGATGAAATACTACAGCCGACAAGAGATACTGCCAAGGGAGCAAGAAACAATTGAATGGGCATTAATGATTTACAGGTACATATCTGCTATAATACCAACACAGGCGGAGGTAACTGAGAGGAGGATCTGATGACATCATTGATGTTGCCTCAGATAACACTGTGATCATCAACTATGTATGGATGTGGTAAAAGATATAAGATAATGTCCAAGTGAGAGTTGACTTTTTAGCAGTCTCAAGCAGGACAGACCGGTGTTCAGAGCATCAGGACACAAACACAGGTCACAGACAAAGTAAATGGAACGACAACTGAAACTGCAACAGCAACTAATAGAATGTCAGTTATTATGATAGTGACAGATTCCCAGAGTTCATGACGTCATGGTTAGAACCAGCTGATAAGGCTGAACACAGTTACAGCTTTCATTAATCAAGTGTTTTTGTCCTCTTCTTATCCATACCATAGGACACTGATCCCCATATTTGTTCCATTAGGATGTTTAGTGGAAATGTGGCCCAAAACAAAAGGATGCATAACTAATCTGTGTGAAACATAAGAAGATAAATCTGATAAGAACTGACAAAAACTTTTACAATGAAATGTTTTGTTGTCATTTTGGAAATGATTGGGACCACAGGTTGGAGCTTTTGCTGTAATGTTTCTTCAAGTCGTGCAAAAAAAATAATAATTAAAAAAAAAAGAAAGAAAGAAAGAAAAGAGCTAAAGACACTGCACTGTTTTGGACAGTGTTTATGAGCTGAACTGTTTACAATGGGAGGAAATGACGTACCAATGTTTTGAATGGTGCGGGATAACGAGCAGCTCCGAGATAAACCCTGATAACCACGGACCACACACCCCCTAATACATTTAGGGAAAACTCTGAGATTCATGTCACCATAAGTCCTGTCACAGTAAGTCAAATCCACGAGCAGTCACTTCAGGTATAATCCAACTGATGGTAGTGAGGTCTGTTGGTTAAGTGTATGTTAACAGTTAGCCACCGTTAGCTAAACACAACCTATTAGGCTAACGCTATTTGAACTAGCTAACGGGGATAAAAGCTAACATTAGCTGATACCTCCAAGTACTTACAACATCGACTTATGACTTTGCTGATGAATGCATTCTGATGTAGGTTAGCAAATCTGAGCCGATGTCCGTGCATCTTTGAGCTCCGTGCAGTTGTTGTCGTTCGTCCTGCAGATGCTGCTAATGATAGCATAGCTGCAGCTTTAGTAGCTAGGTTACTTCATTAACATAACGTAATATGCGACTAGCTGAAATGTTATTATTGGGATGCAGAAACAATAATTTGCTTGGTAATTGTGATGTTTCTAGTTACCACGAATGGCATCCATCATAATGGGTTTATTTGATGTGGATGTTAGACTTACTTAATGTGGATTCATCTTGAATATTCTGAGTTTTATTCTGCTGCGACGTTTATGAAGGTCGTAAAAATACTCAGTGCTTCTATTATTGTGAAGGTGCAGGTGCTGCTAAAACAAATAATAATAATAAAAAAAAAATCTGCACCGTCAATAAGCTTTTGTAACCCAGCTTTCATAAGAACCAATTTTGTAACTGTGTACTGTGCCATATGTGTATGTAGGTGCCAACTGTTTGGCTATTTAAGGGCTGAAGTCACTGCTGCTCATTTTAACAGCATCCACACTAACTTCTCTTTACTGTTCAGCTGGGAGAAAGCAATGGACCTCCACAAAATTATCCACAGTGCACTGCACGAATTCATCCAGATGTACATTCCCGATGCAGATCTCAGGTATTTCCTTTTAAACAGTATAACTTCCTTTTAATGCGTGCTTGATTGTGACAGAATTGTCAGTGTCACTTACAGTTCTTACATTTACTGCATTCAGCACGCTGGATGATGTCCTGCTGTCTTACATCACTGGAGTCCTGGAAGATCTCGGTTCCCAGCAAAGTGTTGAAGAGAACTTTGATGTGGAGGTCTTTGCTGAAATGCTAGAAGCGTACATACCTGGCTTTGCTGAAATCGACAGGTAAAGAGTTGTATTTACACCATATTCTGATATGTACGATGTCTGTGAAGGACTTGAGTACATATCTTTTTCTTAAAGTTACGTCAGGGTGTATAGTACCCAGCCCATTTTAGGAAATATTGAAGCCGATTTCATGTAAAACAAATATGGACAGCATGAAAAACTATAATTTCCTAGATCTAATAGTTTGTTGCTGGTGGGCTTCTTCAGCAAGTTTTGTTTTTTTAATCATGTTGCTGTTTATGGATTTCAACTTTTCTGGTAACATGAACAGTCTAGAATGATATGTAAATATACTTATTGTGGGATTTCTGTATTTTCTTTCATAAATTGCACCGACCTGACTGTATTCAAGACCCATCTCAAAACCCACCATTTCCGTTTCGCCTTTCATCCCCCATAGCCCCCCCCCCCCCCCGTTTTTATCTGTTTAACTGTTTTTATATTTG
>JAPSES010000097.1:8554468-8571710 GCA_029822895.1 Maxillicosta whitleyi | reverse complement strand
GGATCATTTTCCACGGCACACCTGATGACTTCTCACGGCACACTAATGTGCCATGGCACACTGGTTGGGAAACACTGTAGGAAAAGAAATGAGTAAACAAACAACAACAAAAAAAGACTGCAGGGAAATGCAATCTTTTCCAACATTTTTTTTTTTTTCAATCCTGCAGATAAACCATGACAAAAATAGACTGTAATAACTCACCTAATCTCTGGTATTAAATAATTGCAATTATTTTTGACAAACCTTAAATCTAATGTCATTACTCAAGTTTGACAAAATACAGATATGTTTTATTATAGTTATCAGTAACTCATTTTACAGCACATATTTCTCAAGTGTACTAGTTATGGCAGTGCTATAATGGCATGATGGAACGGAGGACTGAGGTTACACCCATGCATTCTCCTGGAGGACTTGATGCTAAAGTTCATTCAAGCAGCATTATGCTTATTTTTATATGGATGTTTAGATTTGCAGATGTTTGGTATATATTGTGCAGAGGGCTACTGTGTGCTTTTAGGGTCTTTTCATATTATCTGAAGGCCCTCATTCATTTAGGCTCCTCTCATCTCATTTCTATCCTCTGTGAACCAGCTTTGCCTGTGACTGTAGGTTGTGAAAAATATTGGATTCTTAAATGATTTTCTTTTATTATTATTGGTTATATATTAGGATAAATGAGTGGGTCATTTCTTTCTAAATGTATACTGTTGTTTTTGTGTCCCCCTCTACATTCATTTGAAGAAAACTATAAGCAGTTTTTTATTTGTGGTGTAATCTAGTTTATCTCAGTAGTGTAACACAGTTTAGAGTTATAAAGATGTGTTGGTACTGATAGTGGTCATTATCAGCAGCAATGTCTTTAAGTACCATATGATGTGTTACTGAACAGCATGGATTGGATTAACTGAAGCTCCATTTAGTTGAACTGAATTTTAATCTCTGGCTTTGACAAAATAGTGACGCACAATTTCTAGTAAATAAATACTAATTTTTGTAGACTCCCATTCACTCTTGATTATTTATTCACTTCAAATAGTTTATTTTCCAAGTGATGTGCTTTTAGAATCACACCTTTCAGCAATCACTGAGAACTCTGCATTCAAAACACAAAGCACACATACAGTATGTTAAAAAAAAAAAAAAAAGAAATCTGGCATCATGCCCTGATTACTGTGAACTTTTCTGAGGCTTGTGTTTAATGCCAAAGTGAAAGCAAACATTATGACATTATTATGTTAACAAAATCAAATGTTATAACACTCATTGCCATGCTAGAGTGTTTTATTTCCCTGCAAGGCACAGCGTAAACTCAGTGATATAAAAGAGAAATACTCAGTCTTCATACATCATGGTGATTCTGCTTCATCTTACAATGTAAAAAAGAAATTCACATTGATACTTCTTTCAAATGTGACCAAATATAACCTGCCTTGTACAATACACAAATGTCTCTTCATACTCTTGTACTTGGGGTGGTTTGGATGTCGGTTTGGCACAAACAGCACAAAAAACCCTCTTTTGATGCACACTTTACAACGTCTCTGAACAACAATGTTGAACTTGCTTTAACTTTAACTAGCCTCTTTAAAATCCATCTGGAATCCGAGCAAATAAGTGCATATGTCACTGACATTTTCAACTATGACTGGACACTGCACATCCTCTGCTTTTAATACAACAAATGTTTGTATTGTAGCATTATGGGCCAGAAGGATGTACAGAGCTAAACTGGACATTTGGACACAGTGCAGTATGTTGCACTAAAATGGCTGAAACACATGCGACATTATTGCAAATGGTTCAGCTACCCTAGTCCTTTCATGAACTATTGATATTTTAATTCCATCACCTACCACTACCATTAAGTCATTTCACTTTTAAGCTGATTACAGCTTTTGACGCCATCAAAACATCTGAAAATAATCTTCAGTGTTTCAGAAAATCATAGTGGTAATTTAAACTTTGTTTAACACTTAAAATTAACTGTATTTCCAACTAAAACAATAGCATGTAATTTGCAGTGTGCCCTCATTCATTACTGTTATGTGTAATAGCACTTGCAGTAAAAAAAAAAAAACTGAAAAATGAATCAAACAAGCTTGAGTATAAATAAAGAAAACAAACCGATCCCTCAGCACAGATAAATTAGCAGCCATGTTTTCCTGTAGACGAATGTATAAGCCCCTTTTTTCCACACCCACACTGATTTAGATCACATTTCTTCTGTTTTTAATCATGGTATACCTATGTTTTATCATTGTGCCCCTGCCTCTTCATTATTTTTTTCTTCCTGATCATTCTCTAGCACAAGGCCTAGTAGGGCCAAGACACAATGCAGATTACAGAGAAATGCTCCAGAAAGACCGGTCATCCTGAAGGGTATGAAACAAATCTGTTATAAAGCTGTTGTGGTAAGAAAAGAAGGTACAATATGGAGCCTCCACATTTAAGAATCAAGCCCTTGCTTCTCTCTGGTTTGTACAGACACTACTACTTTAAGCCGAATAATAAAGATTGTCCCAAAGGTACCGATATTAGACAACTTGACAGACTGGAAGAGCATTTGGTACCACTTATTTGTGATGCTGACGGAACGCTGATTCACATAAATATACCTAGACGTAAAGAGATCAGATATGAGTTAAGCCTCTTCTTCACGTTGGGCTGATTCCCACCAGCTGGTCTTCGTTTGCAGTTGTACTTGCGATGATGATGATGATGATGATGGCACTCAGAGATGACAGAAGCAAGATGGTGTCAAGATCGCCCACTTATTGCCATGCAGAGATAACGTAGCTCCAAAGTCATAGATGCAGTATTTCACACTCGCATACGTTTTTCCAAAGCAGTCTAGTAATTTTTTATTTTTTAAACAGGCTCTAACTGAGATCCTGGTCATATCGGCCCTTGATCATCATTTTCAGTAAAGGTCCAACCTGCAGAGATGTAGAAAGAGTCCATGTTAGAATGAAGGACCAGTCTGTCGGGACAAAACATTGTATTATTTTATCACTGTCCCTAAGCATTGGCTGCATTCAGTGTATCTTTCCCTCATACTAAATCAGGTAAGCCATAAATATTCGCAGTAATTGGGTTGCTGGAAGGGTCAGCATGCACCTGGGATTTCAAGCAACAGCTGACCTAAATGTGGAAAAGATGTTATGTTCTAGAAACAGAGATAGCAGCGTGACATTTAAAATGGTCTGTGAGATGTTTGGATCATTAAAAAGAGGAAATACAAGTGAGTGGTTTTACTTCATGTGGGTCTCCGAGTGCTTCTCCCAGCATCTTCTCGATATTTCTCATAATGGCGACCTTTTGATGAGCGCGCAGAGGGTATTCTATCCTCTTAGGTGTGGGGGCACCCTGAGCAAACAAGTCAAAGGGAAAGTGAAGCAAACATGAAGAGGCAAGGGTGAGCTATCAGAGTAAACATGGTTCTAGTGACTCAAATGTACATACTTTGTACCAGAAGTTTACAGTGATCGTCACTCCACCGTTCAGTAGTGATTCAATGTGGTGCCACCTGAGGAAAAAGAATATGCACATTTCTGAGTTGGCTGCTCCAGTTTTATACTGTTGTCATTTCAGTTATGTCTGGTATCAGTTTGGTATATAGATGATTAAACTTGTGTTATTTGCACCCGTTAAAAGCAGGATTTGCTTATGCTTGCGTACTTAAAAGGAACATAGAGTGATTTTTCACTGATCAGCTATTTCAAAAGATCATGTATTATACCAGGAGTGTCAAACTCATTTTAGTTCAGGAGCCACATTCAACTATATTTGATGTGCAGAGGGCTGAAACAGTAAAATAATGACAGAATAAAATATAAATAATGTCAACTTTTCTTTATATTTTACAATGAAAAAAGTAAAATGACATGATGGGAATGTTGCATCAACAAATTATCCTTACAAACAATGTGATGTACATTTTAACTTACAGATCACATTGGGTCGAGAGATACACAAAATATTTAGTAACAGGTGGAATATTATTGAAATTGCACATGCTCCTCTTAAGACATTTTAGGTAATTCAGATTTTTAGCAAAATTCTAGTTTGTTTTAGTTTAAATACATGAAAACGTTTACATTTACAAAAAAATGGATTTGTGACTATTTATAGGTTATTAAGACATTGAATTGGTCTCAATATGGAACCTGAGCTAAAATTATTGTTAATACATTTTTGCATTTCACAATGCTGCATGTATGACACCTGTGTATTATACGAACTTTTGTTATAGCCTGCTGTCAAGTACATGCGAGTACTAAGTCACTGCTCCGTCAGTCAGACATGATCAACATGTTGCCTCCTTGACGGGCTGTTCCAGCACCGATAGTGACGCAGAGACGTTGTACTGTCCGATTAGCTGGGCTGTGAGGGTCTGGTCACTGACCCTATGCAGCAGACACCAAACTAATGCCACATTTCCACTACGTTGTACTGGCTCAACTCGGGTACAAGGTACTGTTCCTGGAGACTGTTTCCATGACATGATTTTACTGACTTTAAAGTACCTGTATGTTATAGCAAGGCTGTAACTTCTGTGACGTCTGCTCAGAGAGTTGCTGAAAAACTTGCCCGTTACGAGTCGAGCTCATGCTGAATCTTCATCAGCCATGGACCACAATGTCTGAACCTCCTCAACTGATCACGGTGTCATTTTTCTGGGCTGTCATCATGGACTAGCCTACTGGTATGTTTACTGTAAACTACCGAGTCTGTTCTTTTTTTAATTAGCGGGCTGTCAACTCTCTGACCAATCAGTGTGTACATGTCACATTTTAGTATCCCTTCACCCATTTTGGAATCTCAACCGAGCAAGTACTAAAAAGGTAGTATTGGGTACCAGATTTCAGGTTCTTTCATGTAATGAAAATGCAAAAAGGCAGAGTCGAACTTGTACCATGTAGTGGAAACATAGTAAAAGATAACACATTATCAGACTGAAAAGGTAACTAACTAACTACACTCATGATTTACTTCTTGAACACATGCTTTACACTCAATCTCACTCTGCTTGTTTATTTACACTCCATCACCTGGAATCAACAATGGTATGTCACTTCTTTTCAGTAATGGCTTCTCCCCAAAGGGTCTGCCCCCGCATGTAATTCCCATGATAAAAAGGTCCAGTGTGGTGCATTTATTGTAATTTTTTTTTACTGAATTTCCACCTCTCTTGCTTATAAGTAATACACAAAACACCATTAATGTCGTAAGCACGAGCAGTGCAGGTACACTTTAAAGACGGTTGTGTTGGAATCTGTGTTGTGCTTAGAGGCAGTTGTTGACATCAGATGACTCATTTTATATCTGGCTCTGCTGCCTGGGACTTCTATGGAGAGGACTTGGATTTTCCACAGAAATTCCCTCACATTGCTCCGGGGGTTCTTCATTACCTCCCTCCTGCTTCTGAACAATGGCAACAGTGTGCAAAACTAGATACTGCTCACTCAGAAATTATGTCAGTTAATATCATAAACAACTAGTTCCCAGTGCAGCACACACTCCAAACTGAACATTATGTATGTACACAACCACGCTTGAATCCAACCAAACAGCTAAAAGATAAACTCTGGAAGGAACCACATGTGCAGATTCTTCAGACCTGCTTTTGCTCTAGACACTAGTTCTGTGTAAACCAGTAAAATCTCCATCATCTGTCTGTAAATGCGCAGCAGCAGCAGCAGCAGCAGCATATCAAGGCCACCAGGAGTTGGGTCAGTGGTGCTACAGCTGGATTTCTGGCACTGCCATGTTCAACCCGTACTTTCTTTCAGGATTGGATTTTAATAGTTAAACCTCCTCAAATGTAGGTTTAAAGTTAACAGCGACTCACATTTTAATTTGATTGCAACAGAATGGTATTTACAGTAATTTAAGTTTAGAATAAAAGCGAAACTGAGGTTTATGTGTGATCTTTCTTCATTTTAAGGTACTTTTGGGAACATTACTTATGTTATACCATCATGTAATCAGGTTTATAAATGACTGGTAATCAGTGATGACAGAACCACAGCCACAGATATAGATTATGGCGAGATCACTTTAATGTACTTTTCAGTCATTACGTCAAAAGAAAATCAAATGTAAAAACATATTTTCGTAGACAGGGTTACTAATGCTTACCAGTACATTGGGATGTAGAGCACATCTCCAGGGCCGACAACAGCCTCATAGCCAACAATGTTTTTAAAACTGGGAAACCTCTCATAGTCAGGGTTTTCAAAATCGACCTAGAAAAGAGAGCACAGTATGCAAAATTAACATTAAAATGCCCTTCCTTTCTTTATTCTAAACTATGAATAATAACCTATTTCAGAATGTGTCCTCAACGTATGCAAGTATTGTAAGATAATGTTAAAAAACACAAGAAAACTCTACTAATAATCCTTCCTCTCAATCATCACTTGTGAGAGTTATAGACGTAACAAATTAAGAACGAATTAAAACAGGTTGTAGAAATCCACTCAATTTTTGTCCAAATGAATATAAATATAGTTTTTTGCAGAACCTGGAGGGTTCAAATTCAAAGTTTTAGAACTATCAGCGTCCAGAAACACAAATAAATGAACCAAAGACTTAATAAAAGTGGATTTAGCAAAATATGAGCCATTTAAGGAAAAATGTTAATTCGTGTTTATTACAATTTGAGTATTTAATTGTTTGTTTAACAAAGTTTGTTAAGCACAGTAATTGTTGCACAGAAAATGCACTTCTGCTGCTTGAATATTTGTTGAATACTGAATATTTGTTTAACAAACTTTGTTATGCGTTCCACTTACTGTGCACCAAATGTTCTTGTTAAAAGGAAAGAAAATGTATTTTATTGATGCAATAAATATAAGCAAGATCCATTGTTTTGTTATTTTTTCATAATACGAATAGTCCAATAGTCATTGCAGCTGTCAACAACAGGCCAACTATTGAAATAGTCATTAACTGCAGCCCTAAAACACCCTCACACACACTCATAGATCCTTCAACCTGTCACCTCTAACAGAATTGTCAATAACACACACAACAGAAATGACGAAGTCTGTGCTTCAGATACTGTTTCTAGAACATTCCCGTAGCAGTTTGTGACACTTAGTCTTTCCATTCATTCTACCCCGTCTTAGTTGGGTACAGGTGTGTGTCTTACCTGACTCTGTCTGTCACAGGGGTGATGTACAGGGTATGGATAGAGACACTCAAACTGGTCTGGAGGGAAGAGGATGCATCTCTTATGGCCTTTGATCTGTGCAAAAAAGTTTTGCTGCTCATCATAATGTGCTGGCGTCACATTGCCTACGGTGAAAAAACAGTAATAGAAAAAGTTATGGTAAGAAATTGCAGACGTTACAGAACAGAACCCTTGTGCAGTGGGAACCAGCTGCCTTACCTTCCATGCCTATGAGCAGCAGGTTGGACGTCAGCTGTCCCCAGTTTCTCTTGGCTTGCTGTTTGTTGATCCAGTTCCAGTTGAAACCAAGGAAGTCAACAACAATTTTCTTCCCTACTGTGTCATTCAAGGTCTGCTGCAAGTATACCCTTAAAACAAATTGAAAAGAGATGTAAAAACATAGAATTCACATTGATGATTTGTTGATTAGACACTTTAAATGTATCTGGAGGGTAAGTCTAATTTAATTATTTCATCTGAATGTTTCCACATTAAGTTATGAAGGATGGTGTAACACCGAAGGAGGTGGACACTGTACACTCATGTCAGTATCAGCCACTGGGAATGTCTTTGAATTAAATGAAGTGAGTTCAGTAAATAATCTGATTCTGTGCCTGATCCAAATCACGTCGCTGTAAAATGCCTTCTACTATAAATGCTTTGTCATTCCTCCCGCTTAACTGTGCTGCCCTACATGAGTGAAAACACCCTTCACTGTCATGAACACCTGCAGCAGACACACTTCTGACTCAATGATGAGCTCCTGACTTACCACTGAGTTTCAAAGAGAGATTCTGCATAGACTGGGCATCAGCACCGCCAGGGTTATAAATACACCAGCCTTGTGCCATGTTCCTGTTTCATATTCAGATGCAATACAAACCTTGGAGCAAACATTTATGCAGAAATGCAGTATATCTTACCTCTCCTCCCCTCCGCTTTCTTCAGTTTTATGCATTTTTTCAACAAATTCAGAGAATTTCATTTCCATCCGTTGTGATTTAGGGACAAAGTTCTCAAAATTGGACATTTTTTTTTCATCATAGTAGAGGAACTTGTGGTTTTCTGCAATGTAAACAGAGAAATCTCCATTTCCAATGTTCTCCTGGAGGTATCCAATGTCCCATTTTAGAGCTGGGTACACAAGGTTTGTGTCCGTTAATACCACTGGTTCCTAGAAACAGAAAAGGGACACCTAAGTAAAAGGTGACAAACTGATATTGTTAAATGAGCATACACACTCACTCTCAAAGCCATGTACAATCTGCATTTTCCTCTAGCATTATAAGATTTATGTACAACACCTACATGTATTTGTGCAGTTCTCCTGCTTAACATATCTTTACCATAATGAGAAGAGATGCTCTATTACAGTGTTTCACAACCAGTGTGCCGTGGCTCATTAGTGTGCCGTGAGAAGTCATCAGGTGTGCCATGGAAAATGATCCAATTTCACTGATTAGTTCTGCAAGCCCACAGTGTGATACAGATCCATACGACTGCGCACACCAATCCAGTCTATAACAAGTCTCCTGCTTCTGTTTGCAAAAATAAAAGTGAACTGGCCCAGGTGTGGTGAGCTTTCTTGTTCCAAATGTCACCTGTGCACCCCCAATGTTAAGGCAGAATATAAGCTTTGTGTTCAACTAAACAGGCCCATGTTTCACACTAAGTAAAGTGAGATAAGATTTGCAATATATTTCAATACATATATTTTTTGTTGCATTTTTGTTTGGTGTGACTTGAGATTTTTCTGATGCCAAATATGTGCCGTGGCGCAAAAAAGGTTAGGAAACACTGCTCTATTAGCCTGATTAAACAGTGTTTTTGTCTGGGGAAAAAAAGCTTTTTAAGAGCAAAACTGGAATTGCATGTTAACTTCAGTACTTAGAGGAATATTAGCAAAATCCATGATGCTGCTATTAAGTATATTTCATTGATATTAGTAATAATATAGATCCAAAATTCACCACAAAAAAGGGTTATTTTTAGTCAAACAGCATTCAGGACAAAATTATTGTAGAGGCACTTGCACCCTCCCTGTTTTAATCAGTAGATATGTTCAACTCTTCCAACATGTGTAAGCCTTTGTTCATTTAATGACACGGGTTCCTGTTATAATAAAGGTTGATAAAGGTATAGATATACAAAATGATTTTTTTATTTTTTATTTTATGACATATTATTTGATTGTTTCGAGAGTGTACAGATTTGCTTTCAAATAGTTACTAAAAAAAGGAAACGCATTTATTTCGGACAAAATCCTTTGAAACAGAGCGAACACCAGCTCCCACCACGCAGCATGGTGTGTGCTATCACACACTCAATGCGTCGCGAGGGCTACGTGACAAACTGAACGTACACCAAGATGCGCGCTCCCGTCCCATCTCCCCTCTTCCTCAACGGCTCTGTTTCACTTTCACCGGGAAATACGATGATTCAAAGTTGCTCTAGATAACAGTAGACGATCCACATTTAGATCACATGTACAAACTTTTATTTTTCACCACTAGCTCTGCTTTTACGGACTCGTCTCGCGCCGCTGCTGCCATTCAGATGATTGCGCGTGCTGATGCATCTCCGTTTGGCTCGCGCTTTATTTGCGGTAGTGAAATCCGCGCGTCGCATGAATGTAAATACTGTTGCATTCTTCAGTGCGTGCATATGACTAAATTAAACGTGTCCTGTGTTATATTTATGCGGTTCGGACTCCAGCCGACCCTAAAGTTGTTGGTTTTAGTTCACATTACGGTAACAAAGCGTCTACCCGAGCACGCAGTGTTGGAATACTGTCTTTGGTTAAAACAAAAAAAAAAGTATATCATACTTTTTTCATTAATGAGTCCTACTCGAGTCAACCGGTATGACCTACTTAAATGACAGTTCGTGTTCAATGAGAGCTACAAGATAAAGTGGTCTTTCTATCAGACTCAATATGAGACTAATCAGCAGTACAATGACTCCACATATTGAGATCATATTCCACATTGTGTTGAAAAGAATACGACTAAAAACCGTCACACAATAACCCTGAAACTGCTTTTAATGCCAACTGTATTTACTTAACATGAGAGGCAGAAAATAGATTAAATATGCTTAGGTTCTTTGTGTGCAGATGGCCTATATAAGATAAGACTTTATTGATCCAATCGTGGAAATTTGACAGTTAACAGCAGCAATATACATCACACCCATACATAAAATAACATGCACTGTCTGTTGTGTGCTACTTAGGAGTTTCCTGCATGGTGCCACACAAACATACCTTGCTTCACATATATGTGATGTACACATAGAAGAAAAACCTCAATGTGTCTCAGAAAGGTGTTGTTTCCTCACATATGTGGTCTTTGGAACTGATAGGCTACTATAAGAAGGTACTGGGGGCGTGACATTCTTCTACAGGATATTCATTTATTTGGTGTTTTAACCCTGATTTAGGAGAACATTATCTAGCACAGCAGTCCCAATCATCCTATATGTTCAATCGTGTTGAGATGTGGTGACAGTGAAAGACATAACATAGGATCCACATTATTTCCGTGCAGGATGAGTCAACCTCTGTACCTCCTACATGAGTCAAAAGTTTTACATTATCATAACATGATTATTATGATCCACTCCTCTCCAAAAGTTTCCATGACTACTTCTGCAAGCAAACCAAACTACTCCCACTTACAGACTATTTTTGGATTATTTACCATATGTAGTATGTATGAATTCACAGGAACTAACTTATCATCCAAAATATATTCTAAAAGACTTGAGTTTAGAACCAGCTCAACCAGATGACATTTTCTATGATGCACAGTTATAGCTATTACTTCCAACTGATCCACTTCCTTATCATAACCTATTTTCACTGCACATGGTACTTCACAACCCAGTTTTTCTACCAGCCTCATATATGCATCTTGTAAGTGCTGGGAAACTGGAATGACATTAGTGCAAGTCACACATCTTAAAATATTTATCTCAAAGTTATAAAGGAACGCACATAACACTGCTTAATAAATTTAGACAAACCACAGAGTAGTTCCTTATTATTTGTAACAAACTTCTTTTTCATCCAGTGTTCAGTGCTACTAGTATTGTTTTGACAATATTTTTATGGACCTTTTCTTAAATGCTTACCACTGCCATTGATATTACAAAAATAATCTTCCATCACTAATAGAGAATGATTTATTACTGTAAATATTTTTTCACCTAATACAAAATAAATAATATAGATCAGCTGTGACTTCATTGAATGAACATCTGCACATTAGAGAAAATTATTCTATATCAAAAGGAAGAAATTAGGCACAAGTTACCTGAAATGTACTATATACCACTAATAACTTTATTAATTTGGTAAATACTGCTACATATAAGTTAATTATATTGGCTGTTACTGTGTCATACATCACAAGCAATAAAGCATCAACATATTCTTGAGTGTTGGTATGACAGGGAAAACACCCATTAAATCAAAAAAAATAAACGCAAATGATCCCAAAGTATTGCATTTCCTCTGTATGATTTAAAACTGGACTTTTAATTAAAAACCGTATTAAATTCCAGATGACTGCATTAATAATGAACCTGCAGATACATGGGAATGGCAGTTTGATAATGATGTCATTCCCAAAGCATCAACAGATAGATTCACTGCAAGGCCTGGGGAATAAAAGAATACAATAAAATAATAATATCACTGTATTAAATTATATCGTGATATCACTGTTGTCATTTTCTGTGGTCTCTGGGATTTGTTCTGTTGACATTAGAGTTAGTTAACCCTAACCCCCCTGAACATGACCCCATATTTGACTATGGAATGCCACAGTCCTTGTTGGGGTTGGATATATCTATAAATATCTTCAAAATGAAAAGTAACCTAATTTTATAAATAAAGCAGATGTAAAAGTAGATGGTAGTGGTAAAGGGGGCTTTCACTTTCAGTCTCTAGATGCTTTTTTGATATAAATATGAGCCGTTTTCCTACATGCATTTATTAGAACCAATTATTACCAAAAACCTGGGTTTCGTAGTGGACACATAGTTTAGTGGTTTCGCTTTAGAAGTCCGGTGGAGGCGTGTTGAAACTTTCTCCAAGCAGACGGTTTTACCTCGTTGTTTATGAGCATCTCGGCTCTGGGGTCCGTGTGAGACAGCCTCGGGATCGGCTTGGTGGGGAAGCAGTATTTTCGGAGCTGAGACTCGTCCCAGCCTCTGTTCTGGATGCCGGAGAAAGCGGCTCCACCTTCACCAGCCGACGGATCAGCCTCCACCACGGTCGCCGCTGCCATGGTCGTCGACGGCCGCTTCTCCGCTCCCTCGTCTCCCCTTACAATGAAACCAGCAGTAGCCGGCTTTCCGACGGGGCTGTACCCTGACAGGCCAACAGAGTCAGCAGCGGGAGCAGCCTCCGAACTGTCCCATTTACAGCTGTTCAGTCAATAACGGTGGGAAACCTGCGGCGAGCTGCTAAGAAGTGTAGTTTCTGAGCAGCGGTGTTCCGTGTGAGTGTAAACACCGTGTTGACAGCCAGAAAACAAACGACAGCAACTAAAGCACACAGAGAAACACTTGAATAATTTAATGCACATATTATGACGCAGCGACACCTAGTGGACGGGCTGACTGAATGGTCTTACTGCGATACCATCCCTCTGCCAGCAGAGGGCGACATTGACATTCACATACATGGTCTTATTTCTTAGTATCACAGACATCTAAAGGGGATCCATTTAGGAGATGCTCGATATTACTGTTTAGTATCAGTGATGCATGACTCACTGGTCTAAAAATGATTTTCTAGACATAATTATTATTACTGAGCCAGACACATCTATTTTTAAAGGAAATTCAAAGTAGGAAAAACAGATAGGACACCAGAACATGTCCTTTTAACACCTTGAAAAAAAAAAATCAGGCTCACTGATTTTAAGGCTTAAATCAGAATTTCTCTGTTAAACCAGTAAATATTAGTATATGTCAGCAGTGTTTTAGTTTAATAAATTATATGTGATCAAAGTTCACATGGCTGTCAACATCTGAAAGAAAAATGTTGTTAATGCAAAGTTGAAAATTGGAATAAAATAGGTAATAATAATAATAGTAATAATAATAATAATTGTTGATATAACCTTCTCAGCTCTATAATTAACAGACAGGGATTCATGTGTGTAAGTGGTGCAACATTTTCTGTTCAAGAACCACAGATTATAATTAGCATTTTGAGGATGTGATAACACCACCACCAGAGTGTGAATGTGTGAGTGAATAAATAATGGCTCCACTGTACGCACTTGAGTATGCATTAACAGAAAAGCACCCTATGAATCTAATCCATTATTATTATTATTATTATTATTATTATTAATAATAATAATAATAATAATAATAATAATAATAATAATAATCTTATTATTGTCATTATTAAGGTTGTTGAATATTTCATGTCCTCCACCCACACCTTGATATTTTTTTCCACCCAGTTTAATTTATGTAGGTGATGAACATGGTGTTTCTGAAATGGAAAACTATTACCAAGGGGCTTCAACCCAAACATGGCTGTGATTACTGTTGGTTCCCACAGGAGGAAACTATCACAACCTACAAGACACAAGAGACCAGGTCTGAAACATTTTGCAACAATTTACAGCCAAACAAATGGATTCAGATACTGAGGTGTTGATGGTTTTATTTTCATGTCTATATGTACATATGAAATATTTAAGACATTTTAGAATAGAATAGAATAGTGTATGAGTGCATAAGAAAAATAAAAGTGTAATTAAATGGCTTTTGTAGCATTTTGAAAAAGAGTTCTTCATATATATATATATTCAGTTTTAGGTTAGTAAGTCATACTTTTTCCACAAGTAGTTGGAATCTTGCCATAGTTACTGGTGCTTACCTACATACATTTACTGTTTTAACACATTAATATATAACAATGAAAATAATTCACAGGAATAATCCATGTTTAGCATTCATATATTAGCCCATAAAGACCCAGCACTACTTTTGTGTCAGTTCCCAAAAGAAAATGTTTTTGATTTGTCACAATTTATTATAATACTATCCTCCATATTTTTGCATTTTACCAATATAAATAGAATAGAATAGAATAGAATATGACTTTATTGCCATTGCATATATTTCAGAGAAATGAAATTAACTTCAAATCAAGTGTTTTCTTATTAAATCTAAAGCGACTTACAAGGTATAGGCATCATGTATTATGGTCATCATTTTAATTGAGAAGCTGTTCTCAATTGATTTTACCTGGTAAAATTAAGGTTAAATAAATAAACATAAAGGGCCTTGCCTAAGGGCCAACCTGGGATTCAAACTGGCAACCTTTCCGCTGTAAACCACTAAGCTAAGAATGATCACAGCAAACCTTTTATGAAAACAGGCCTTGGTTTTATGGAAAATAATCCAAAAGCTGAATGATGTGATGGAATATGTGCAGTAACAGTCTGATGGTTTATGGTGATGTGAACTGAACACACACTCATGAACCCGTTCACTAATATTTACCTGAGTGTTACAGTACTGACCAGCGGTTGATCATTGTTGGTGTGTTTGCAGATAAACCGTGTGTACCTTGTTCAGTGGACTGATCAGCTGATTAGGCCGGGTTCGGTTCCACCGGTGTAACAGTTGACGTACATACTATGGATTCCTCTCATCACTTGTTTGTATTTTATCTTTTTGACAGTGAAGCGTATGACCTTAGCTTTGTCTCGTATTTTGTTTATTTGTTTGTTTAAAAGCTGCTACAACGTTTCATGTGTCTGGTGGTCCCGGGCCGTGGGCTATCAGCTTCATCAGCACATTTCTAACCCGGGGGCTATAGTTTGGGCTCCCTGGTGGGTTCCCATGCTCAGTGTTTCCTGTGCAGATCAGTGAGCTGAGCTGAGCTGAGCTGAGCTGATCCCTCTGATGCTCCTGTCTCCCCCCATTCTTTGCAGATACCCACAGAACAGGAGGTTGACCACCCCAGTGAGCCTGAGATCTGGATCTGAGTCCAGCTGACGACAACAACACATACATGCGCTGTAGGCTGCTGCCGTCCTCCTGGGTTACAACTAATACAAATGCTTTCATAGAATACGAAAAGAAAAGAACCAGTGGACAACACATGTAAATACAAAAATGTCTGCTCATCTGTGGTGGCTTTCTCTCACATTCACACTGACCCTCGCCCCTCTAGGTGCTGCGGGTCCAGAACCCCTAAGCCACAAATCCTATTAGTCAAGGATTCTCTGAAGCATTATAAGTAGTTTCCCCATCTTTCATTGATTGCATTATCAGTGGCTACATGACTGAAATCGTCCTCTTTAGTCGTACTTTATTTCACTTGTAGACCCTCAGACGTACCAGTTTATCTCCAACTTTGACCGGAATCAAACATCAGTACTAAAATGTAAAACTGGAATACAATATTCTCGTGAAATGATTGTGATAATGTGATTTATTCTCAACAGACAAAGTCAAAGGAGTTCTGACCTTATGGATAAAAGTGTTTAAAATATGAGTTGTAGCACATTTAATATCTGTAAAAGTTCCAATGAGTCATTTGAGCTGCGTCTGTCACTCTGCGGTGTCATGTCCCTCTCTCTCCCTCCATCACCTTAGGCTCACGCGTCAACGCAAATTAGAGTCGGCAGGGCCAGTCACCCCGCCCCAAACGGCGGAAGTTAAGAGCCCCGTGGTCGGAGGTCGCGTCACTCTCTGTGTGAGAGAAATGAATGTACATCTGAGTTACCCATGGAGTTTCACACATAACCCTGGTAGACGTGTCTCCCATGAACCAAACATGTGTGCAGTGGATTTGAGAAAATATAACAAGGATGTATGACCTAGAATCAGAATCCTTTTACTGTCATTCAAACATGTTTAAAAACCAAAAGAAAAAGTGTCTCCCAGAACCAATGTAGTAAGAAATACGTAATAATCTAATCTAAAAGCAGTGCTTAAATATATATAAGTGAAAATAAATAAAGACAAGTTAATAAAAACAAGTTAAAGTCAGGGGTGGAGGAAGTACTGAGGTTTAGTACTGAAGTAAAAGTACAAATACCCTGCAAAATATGTACTCAAGTAAAAGTAGAAGTACTACATTAAGAATCTTACTTAAGTAAAAGTACTAAGTAAATGTACTTTAAAGTGTAAAAGTCCAAGTACTCACACAGTGTCAGTCTGTGTCATTATGATACAGAATGTAGACAGACTTATTTATGCCTCTGACAATGTCACTGCTCAGTGTCACAACTAGATTATGTGTTTGAACAGATTGGTGTCAATATTGTGTGTGTGATTTTTTCATGGAAGATTTAGACAAAAAAAGATTTAGACGAAAAGATGTTAATATAATGTAATGAGTAACGGCATCAATTTAGAAAATGTAAGGAGTAGAAAGTACAGATAACTGCCACAAAATGTAGTAAAGTAAAAGTAAAAGTATAAATTATTATTTTTACGTACAAATACAAAAAAAAACTACTTAAGTACAGTAACGATGTAAAAATACTTTGTTACATTCCACCTCTGGTTAAAGTGCACATTGGGTTTGAGGAGCAGAGTCCAGTTTGTGCTGGACGTCCATCACCTTAAGCCGAAGAGGATGATGAGGTTGTTAAAGATGAAGATGATGAGGTTGAGTGAAACAAAGCAATAGGAAATATGTTTGATAGTTCAGTCTGAGGTTTACATTCACTTTAACAAAATTCATTTAAATCCAGATTTCACATTTCAGTCATCTTAACTGCTTTATTTTTGATAATGTGACAAAATGAAGAAGCATACACAGACTTTTTCATTTCAGTTTTTACCCATAAGGACCCAGTCTTACTTCTGTGGCAGTTCACAAAGGCGTTTTTCTCTATGTTTAACGTTTCATAAGTGATTTAAAGTGGTGGAATGTAACAAAGTATTTTTACTTTGTTACTGTAGTTAAGTAGTTTTTTTTTTTTTTTGTAACTGTACTTCAGTAAAAATAATAATGCATACTTTTACTTTTACTTTACTACATTTTGTGGCAGTTATCTGTACTTTCTA
>JAPSES010000097.1:8533954-8554368 GCA_029822895.1 Maxillicosta whitleyi | reverse complement strand
TGATCCAACTCCATGGGTTTTACTGGTGAATCAATGTTGTAGAAGATGACAGTGTTTCCATGGTAACTATGGAGCATGTGAAAACATAACAAACTCTATTTTACACCAGTTGTTTTTCACGTTTTGATAGGATTAGTGGATCAACAGGTATTAAACATGATAGATTTGGATGATGGTGGCTGTTTGGGTGTTTATGGGTTCATTTACTTGAGGTTCACAGACACAGATAAGTTCAGCGTATTCTTAAACAGACATGTTTCTGAAAATGAAGCCAGCGTATGACAATATGCCTCTAATGTGTATTATGTTTGGTTGTTAATTATAATATGTTTGATAAATATTAATTTTGTTGAGGCCACATTCAATACAATGTGTAGTGTCTATCTTCAAATCAAGAATATTTAAAAAAAATATATATATATATATATATATTTTTTTTTTTTTCAAAAATGCACCCTAACCCTCCATGCATAGTGGTCACTACTATTTTTTTTTTTCTTTTGGCGTATTATCTCTATGAAGTGAGTAGTGACTATTAGAGTATGTTAAATGTGAGAAAACAGCAGATTAACAGCATTTAAATGTTATTATTTCATAGTTTTCACACAGTATATCAGTACATTCAGGTTTCTTTGCTTCATTGGACCCAAATCCATCCTAGACTTGTCAGTTTCCTCTGAAACATCCAGAGCCTGAGGTCGTCATGGACAGGTTTACTGTGTGTTCCAACATTAGAACCAAACACAGTGAAGCAGCTTCAGTTGTTCTGCTCAGTCTCACCTGTGGAACAAACGCCCTGAAACCTGAAGTCAAACTGTCAGAACACACTATTATATAATTATATAACATTATATACAAATACAAATAAATCATATTTTATTGCTGATGATTTTAATGTCTATTTTAATTAATTTCAAGGTTTTTATATTTTAATTTTCTCTTTTCTCTTCTAATGCTTTTATGTTTCAGGTAAAGCACTTTGAATTGTCCTGTACTTGAAAAAATAAACTTGCCTTGAATTAAAAAATTAAACACACGGTGTCGAGCTGAGTGGACATTTTTGGAACTCCATGAAAAATAGATTCATAAAACAATTTTGAATTGCATTTTTTTTTTTTTTTTTACACCTAAAAAGGAATAAAAACACTCAGGAAATATAATAAATCTTGATTAAGGTTCTAATAATTCATGCATGAAAGGGTTACGCACTTTTATCCAAGTTTTCTTTGTTACTTGCTTGAAGAAATTAAGATTTAAGCTGTTGATAATGAGAGAAAATGGCTCTATTAGACTCATTTTATTGCATTGCTCAGAAAAAACAACTGCAGAACGTTGACGCAGCCCCGAGGCAAAAACTTGGTATGCTGCTTCTTTTGTTGGTCAGTGGGTTTTTGCTGCATGCCAGCCAGCCCACGGGGGTCAGAAAAGGAGGGAGGAGTTTTGATTATGATCATTATTTGATAAATAAGATGTCAACAAGGTGTTTCCTTGACACTTTATTGAGTAAAAGGAGGAAGGTGCAGAAATGAACGCCCCCATCTGAATGGACCCTCTAATCTCCTCTTTCATGTCCCATCTCATCTGAAGGGTCTCGGCTTCGGCTGCCATGTGCTAGTCTGCCTAGGCCTGGCACTTCTTACTTGCAGGTGGGGTGAGTATCCTGGCAAGCATGTGTTTATAAAACCCACTTGTTTGGGCACAATACTTGAACTAACTTCTTTTGAGGGAACAGTGTGAATCTCTGCAAAGCCTTTTCCCAAAGTCCTTTAGAAGGCGACAGCCCATTGAGAGTAGAGAAGAAGGGATTACCTTCCTCGACAGTGGTGCATTTCCGAGAGAGCTGATTAGCTCTGCATTCATTGTTAAATCGAGCAAAGGAAGGCCCTAGAGGAGTGAAAGGATCCAAATAGGTGGGCCCAGAAATAAAACAGCCGCAGGAAGCCCTGCACAGGCAACCCAAAGTTTTCCCAACATTTCTTTCGCCCAGTCCTAAGGAGGTGCGGCGTGAAAAAGGAGATTAGCATACAAAATTAGAGGCGGGATGATTTTTAAGGGCAACTTGCCTCATGCCCTCCACCCCCAAGGCCCTGCTCTGTCTGGACAAAGTTAATTAAACTAGTATTAAACAGTAAAGAAACTTCCAAGCGCTCGGGAGTTAGGGGGCTCTTTGAGGATTACCATGATGAGGGAAAAAACGGGAGGTATTTGTTGAGGCGAAATTGAGAAAGGAATGATGGGAGGAAGAGTACGCTGAAAGGTTTTCTGTTGTGATCTATTGTGCGCAATGCGTCAGCGGGGTCATGTTTACTACAAACTATCTTGTATTACTGTCACAAAGAATACGTTGGAAAAGCATGAGTGGGAATGTGGTGCGAATAAATGGCACATTGTTCAATTTGAATCATAGAAGATTGAAGTATTTATTCTTTTTTTTACATCTTAATAGAAAAAAATACACAAAGACAACTAATGACAAAGTAAAACTAGGAAATACTGTGCAATAAATTAACAATGTACAGTACAAAGTGCTTCATTTATGTACAATTAAATACATCAATAGGGCAATAAAGGTCCTGGAGAGCAAAGGGGGGAGAGAGCAGACTGCACAGAAATGTGAGAATGTTTCTTGGTAAAATACATTTGGCAGTGATGACTGAAACACACACCAGGTCTGGATTAATGACAATCAATCTTGGTACGTTCTTGAACATTCATATTTCAGAAAACTGACATTGCTCAAGTGTCACAATACTTTTTCATATCAAATAAATAAAATGTGGAGCAGTTTGAAGCCAGAGAGACATCCCTCAAATGTTGTATAAAAGTATAAAAAATATATTTAAATACATTTATACCAAAAACTACAGCCATAAACGTTCATCTTTTTCTTATTCTGAAATATGGTGGTGTTGTGCACATTCCTCTGTCTTTAATCTGTGCTACAGGACTCACACGGAACAAGATCTGAGTTTGTGTTTGTTTGCACAACAAAAAAATACTCTGAACAGGCAAAGAGGGCAGTGGTACAAATGTGATGGAGTGATGAAGACATTCAGTGCTTCTTCCTCAGCCTGAGGTTCTTCCGGCGGCTGCTGGCGCTCTCGTTCCTTCCCCTCTGACCTCCCTTTTTTACACAAAAGTATTTGGTCACTGTCTTTCTGCACTGCTCACACTTCACAGCGCAGCACCAGTGAAATTTGCAGTTACAGCTCGACACCATCTCGGCCTTGCGCTCCTCCACAGCCAGGCCGCACTCCCCACATAACCTCTTGCAGCTGCGTTTCTCCCATTTGCTCAGGTTCTTGCCCTTCTTCAGACACTCGCGGCCCTCCGTGCCAGGCAAACCCAGGGTGCGGTTTTCCAGGCAGTAGTCTGGGGAGTCCTCTAGGTGGACCAGCTCCTTACGAGAAATGGAACTAAAGGTGTCAGCGATGGCGCCCCGGCTGGCTGCGCTGTTCCCAGCTCCGCGGAGGAGGTCCACCTTCAGAGCCCTGTGGTACTTCTCCTTCAGGTAGTTCCCCACCTCCCTGAACTCTGGCAGCTGAAGCCAGCAGGTCTGGGTGGTGCAGCTGCCGGACACACCGTGGCATTTACACGTCCTCTGCATGGTGCCCTTTACAGCCTGCAGAGGACAAACACACACAATCTGCTCTGTTAAAGATTTAACACATTATTGAATGGATAATTTAAGATTTTACACAATATGATATCAAATTAAAGACTCAGAGAGAGGACTTTGAGGGGTGGATGTTGACCATTTCTAATTCTGCCTTCACGTGCTATGGGAATAATGGTTTATACTATTTACGAACGTGAAAACTACACATAAACGCCCCCTCACATTATATTTTTCACTGGGGAACAGGGAGGAAATTTTGATACAGAAGCTACTAAAATGAAATAACCTTTGAAGTTTTCAACTTGGTGGAGAGCAACAAGGGGTGCATAGCAAATGATAAACAACGCTTTTATTAACATTCTGCCGGTGATGATTTTGCACATTTATAGTACACACAAATACACAATTTGTATTAAAAAAAAAAAAAAAAGTGCTGTAGCAGATGAATTAACATCTCCAAAAGTGTTTTACCCAAGTAGCGAGGCACATTAAATTGTGTGTCAGTCATTTTCCATTTCACTATAATAATAAAAGCACTTGAAAACAACAAACTTGTAATTTCATATTCACTAGTGAAAGCATTATCTTCCTGACAGCGCATGAGCAGCATTTAACGCAGCATCATAATCATAAAAGTCATGAAAAACATATAAATTTAAATGATTTTTGTACGTTTTTGTAATGTTCACCTAGTGAAGTGGATCACAGATCACACACATACTGGTGTTTGAGGACTTACAGGTTTAATAGACTTTATGAAGGTAAATAAACAGAACGGCAATTAAGATTTACCTGATTATTATTTTTTTATTGTTGAAAAAGTAGCTGTGTGCAGTGACATGATAAAAAATAATGCACCGAGATTCAGAATCTAATCAAACCGTGAGGCGATTATAGATTCATAGTTGTAATTTGAGCATACATGCAGATAAAGGTAACAAAAACTACAATGAAGCTCCATAAAAACTAGAAGATCTTAAGTAAAAGCAAAACTAACCAAAATAAAACAGTAAATGGGCCTCATGCAAGACTCAGATTGGCAAATCCATTCTTAAATGCCACATACAGTAGATTTAGGAGAACTTTACACATTTACAATTGATATTTTTCAATCATTTTTTAATTGCATTTTGATTTTTTTTTCTTCAGATATGAACACAACTGACAAGTGGTCTTCATTTTTCTATAATAGTTGAATAGTTCATGACTTGTGCAACATTTTAACTGGGGCCAAGGTTATGACCTATTCATAGCAACGGAAAGTAAGAAGAAGTTCACTTAAAAATATGACATATGATCTTGCTTGAGTCACGACTTCCTTATTTGTCATTTCAACGTGTCATTTTGGAGGGATATGAACTCTGGCATTAGTGTGATGACACAGTCAAAACAGAAATACTAACACAAATATACTGACAAATCATATCTACTTTAAAAATGAAGTGCAAATAAACTAAACTCAAAATAAAAATTCAACTATTCCAATCTCGACGCACATACTGTATATGTACAAAAAAAAATAAAGATGAGCATTGTCTCTTGATTGACGTGTTGCCAAATTAACTGATTGTATTCCAGTTAAGAGTAAAGGATGAATACACTGAAAGGAAGAAGTGATAGCTTTGGGTTCCATTGCTGAGCTCTTTAGTTGTCCTTGGTGTTTCCTGACTTTACCCGACACAAAACAGCTGTCACTTGAAAAGGGACATTTTCTTTTCGTGAGGAGGGGATGAACTTTCTGTTGAGGTGAGGCTGAATCAAAGTTTCACATTGAGTCGTATTGTCCCCCCAGAAGAAATAGGAGTATTTATTTAGCATGTTCATTATCAACATGTATTCTAGTGTGCACAGACCCGTTGGAGAGTCCCATTGAGTGGGTGAAATAAAAAAGGAGTTTTTCTCTCTTTCTCTCCCCATTTTTTCTGTTACATTGATGCACCAGGTGCCATGGGGATCCTAGGGCCTGACAGGGGGGAGCAAAGGCACCGTAAACAAAGAGCACTTCAGCTGCATGCCTGTGGTCCCCTCAGACACCCTCAGGGCCAAACAAAGGCCAACATAAATGCGGGATCCTTATTGCAAGAATAAAACTAAACACTTATTTTAAAAAAACAGCATAATACAGAATGTTGTGCAATGTCTGGCTCTGCAGGAACTCTAATTAAGCTTGCACCAGTGATCCTGAGATTTCTGAGTTGAAGGATTGTCATAAGGGGCATTCAGCGCCGGTAAATAGGCCCTTCTGGTACACCGAACACACTGTTATTATTGGGGACGAGTGGCACCTCACTTATTGCAACGTGAAAGGGATGCTTGGGTGGCACACTCAGTGTAATTCTGAGCGGGGGAAAAAGATGATTCAAAAGCTGCTTTACATCACACAATCAGTTGGAGGGCCAGGAGAGATTATCAAAATTTCAGCTGAGTTGCCACCCAGTTGTAGTGGCCTCCTCGCTGATACAAGAGGTGAACACTGTATGGAGTAGAGTATTTCTGGAATAAAACAAGTGACAAATTTGTTGGACGCCTTACTTTCAACCCCAAATAGTTCTGTAGAGTTTTAAGTGGCCTACTGTACCTTACGCCCGGCCTCATTATTATGAAGGTTCATGGCCGCCCGTGCATCCTGCCCAGTTTCCAACGCATCCACAAACTGCTTGGAAATGGCCTCCCCGAAGCCAACGTTGTCACTGCAGCCGCCCCAGAGCCACCCGTGACCACCTGCCACATGGAATAAGTAATGGTACTTTACTTCAGTTCATCTTATTCACAAACTATCCGACTGCAAATCAATATTATTAATCTATAAAGGAAATCAAAGCTTGAAAATAGAGGTCCAGGTGCAAAATTTACATTTACTAACACATTGAGGTCTGAAAAACTATATTTATTATTACAGTCATAACATTTCCAACCCTCAAGACTGCTTAGAATAACCAATTTAGATGTAAACTAAGCCTAAAAGCTATGTCTAACTCAAAGATAACCTCCAACTACTAAATGTGTTCCGTTAGTTTACATATTAGTTAAATAGTTACAATACAGAGACAAACAGTAAATGGCAGACGGTTGAAATGTACTGTTGATTATCTGAATGATGTAGTTGGCTGGGTATTGGAGCATCAGTCTTACCGCGCTGTCCGTTCCTGCTGTCGTCACAGCCGCAGTTGTCGAAGTCTCCGAGGCTGCAGTTCCTGGTCAGTGTGTACATGACCCCAGCAGAGCTGATGGCGTGGACGAACGCTGTCTCCCGGTTTGCTGATAAGAGAGAAGCTGTTTTACTTTTCTTCTCAACATGCAGATTACCTACAGGAATATTACAGTTGGAGCGCCTTTCTAGGTTTTCTTATGATGTCACTTCAGTTGTGCTTTAAGTGTCAGGTTTCGCTACAGAAAAACAACATCAATGAGATGAATAAAGCCTGCTGAATGGAATTAGTTTGTAATGCAGAACACATCTGACTCTTTGTCTGGTGAAACTCGGGCTCTAAACAAGACTGAGCCGTGGTGACTCTGCTGGATGTTGTGATTCGGATTAGTGTGTTTGTTTTGGCTCTTTGCGAATGTGGCCACTGTAACAATCCCAAAGAGTGATGAGTCTTTTCTGACCAAGCAAACATTTCAATTTCACAAAAGAAAAAGAAAAAAAAAAATCCCCTCTGCTCCGTTGGAAAGATCTGAATCAAACAGAAGCTCAGGAGACATTTTTACACTTCTTTTTCCAGCTTCTATCTCTGCCAGTCTGTAAAGGTGTACGCTGGAGCCGGTTTTAAGGCGGCCATGGTCCCGTGGGAGTCTGGACTCACCGCTGCGGAGGCTGCTGTGTGTGGACAGCTGCAGAGCTCTCTCAGGACAGTTCCATCGGTCCCATGCAAACTGGTATTTGCACTCCTCAATGCCACTCTGAGCTCCTGCTGCCACGCTGCTGGAGTAGATCAGGTAGGCCTGAAGCAGCAGATCAGAGACAACACGGTACAATATGGAGGCTCCAGCTCAGTGACAAACTGCTTTAACGGTGCAACAAGGTGTGGAATGAACCTGCTGTGGTTTGATTCATGCATTTCAGATGATTACTCATCTCACATATCAGGAAGAAGGAGAAGCAGGAAAAGAAGGAGAAGAAGGAGAAGAGGAAGGAGAAGAGGAAGATGAAGAAGAAGAAGATGAAGGAGAAGAGGAAGATGAAGAAGGAGGAGAAGAAGGAGAAGAAAGAGAAGAGGAAGAAGAAGAAGGAGAAGATAAAGGAGAAGAGGAAGACAAAGAAGAAGGAGGACAAAAAGAAGAATTGTAAAAAACTACAGTTGAAATGGTTTTCACAGTTGAGCCAAAGGCTGATTCTTTTTCTATTTGTGTTTGGTTACTTTATATTTCTCTATATGTCATTATTTTGCGTAAAATCTTATTTAAGGGACGGTTTTGTCAAAAACACCATAAAATATCTAATAGCTTCTCAAATTACACTGCAACTAATCAGCAGACTCCTTTAGGACTGGGGGAGTGTGAGCTTTTGTAAAACTCCATGAAATCCCGCTCATCCTTTGACTTTTCCACCTTCCTCCGCCGCTGCAGCTCTGCTCTCAGCCTTCACCCCGCTGCTCTACTGCTTGTTCAGACTGTGTGAATGATAATATAACTAATATGTCTCAAGTGGCCTTTGGAGGGATGGAGTACCACCTCTTTCACAGGGGTCTGGCTCGCTAATGATGACCACCCACTACAGCGATGCCTGCCCTCGCCTCTTCTACCTCTGAACACATTCAACTGAGTGATACAGAGCCTGTGAGTAAGGTCAAGTGTACGGAGGGGGACGCAGAACCACAGAAAAGAACCAGGAACATCACTTTTATATCATTTGCTCTGCATTTGCACAGAAACGCACACAACTCTCATACAGTAAGACATCACACAGACAACTGCAGATTGTGTTTTAAGCTAGAACAGGCAGATATTTTTCTCCTTCATCTATTCTTACTTTCATTTTGTGGAAAAAAAAAAAAAAGACAGGGAGGAAAGATCAAAAGAAAGTTGGCTTACCTTGGGTCCAGTCATCAAGAAATTATTCACTGACCTGGAAAAGGAGACAGCTTATTCACTCAGGGGAAGCTCAGTGTCCTTCACAAATTCCTCTCTTAACATCTCTCATTAGTGCGCCTTGTAACATGTTAAACCGTGGCACCCGTAAGCATGCAAATCACAGAAATGACACTGCTGTTTTAGTCCAAACGTGCACTAGAAAACATGGAAACTTACAATGTTCTTTTACCAGTTAGTGAAAATTCACAATATCAAAATATAAAAAGACAGATGTGAGTGATCAGTTTCTTTTTTTTTTTTTTTTTAAATTGTGAAATTGATCTGTTAATTGATTTGATTTATGACTTATTTCTATATTTGGAAAATGTACCAAAGCAAAATAACATAAATCCAGTTAAAAGTCTTCAAAAAAAAAAAAAAAAAAAAAAAAAAGATCTAATTAATTATCTTTGTTTTTCCATTATTATCAGACTAATCATTTACATGCTCTTAAGCTATTTCAAGATATCATTATATATCAAATGAAAAGATTAATAAGCTTTAATTAAAGACAAAATGATCCCACTTATCCATTGCCAAGAGTGAAACACTTGACAAGAAAAGAACTGAATGAACTCTGACTTGAATCTAAAAGCAACCACAAATGAACTGGCACTAAATGTAACTTACCAGCAGCAGTATGAGTTCATGTTAGCCAGGAGAATGAAGATGTAATAGAAAACCTCCAAATGCATGAACATCCTGACAGGTGAAGGGGAAGACGGCAGCTGTGCGCCCGTCCTTGCAGCCTGTGCAGACAGTCTGGTGGTGCAGAGGAAAGTGAGCTCCACCAGCACATGAAACTTCACCAGGTCCTCCAAGATTCAAGGAGGGGGCTCTGAAATGGAGCTGCTCTCGTCCCAACAAGAGATTATCTGCTTAATTAAAGATTTTCCCCCTTCTTACCCTCTTGGCCAATCAGAAGTATTGCACCGAAGAGAGGCTGAAATGATCAAAAGGGCACCCCTGGGCCTTCAGGGCCGGCCAACGGTGGGCTCCCTGCCTCCATTCAGCAGCAAAGGAAGATCTGTTTAATCCTATAGGAAAAGTGTAACATTGATCCTTTGCATTTCTGCCCAGAAGAAGAGTTTATTTAGGCTATCTAACGCACAGGCGATCGTGGAGGATTAGTGGAAGATATTCGGCTGGATGATGGATTGTTATTTTGATAGGGCTGCAGACATGAGGCCTCTAGTGTTTGTTCTGCAGGAAGTCATTTCTGCTTTAACAAAGGTGTGATTGAATCAATGTTTATCGCTCTGGAACCTACCTGTGCACATTTACCGTGAAGGTGAAACCGCATCATTTTATAACAGAAGCTGCGCGACTTTTATTTCTACCGGATGCGCATGCGTCGATGTATGAGTGCAAGATTAAAAAAATAAAAAATAAAAAAAACAAACAAAACTCACCCACGAATTAGAATTCTATCTAATACAGTTCTGTTATATGTGTCGTCAGCAGGAGTCGATTAACTGCTTTTATTTTGTTAATTTAGCCTTTTGTTTGTTTGCTTATTCGTTTGTTTACATTCAGTTAAACTTACCTCAGGGTGATTTTAGTGATGCTGTCTGCTAAGGCTTAAGGACATTTTCCAGTGTTGACTTCCCAACAGAAAAAGGACTGAGGAAGGCTCAGATAGAGGACAGAAACATTTGCATGACTAATCCAGACGGTCCCTACCTCACACTGGATAAAGGCTATTCCCCCTAATAACCCCGTCTGACCCCTTAGGTCCCTTTCCTTTGGCACAGGCAGCCCTTTAGCCGTCTTTTTTTGTGTGCAAATTAGGATTAGAGAAAAAGTGATTTGGGGAAACATCTGAGGGATGTTTTTGGATTAAGATTTAAAGGGGAATGACATGTAACCTGAAACAAAAGTAGTTTTTTTTTTTTTTTAATGCTCTACCGATCATTCCCTATTAGGGCGCATCAAGGAAAGGTTAGAATCGGCGCAATAGTTAACATCAAGTCAGTCTACAAAAGAATGGATAAATAATAATAATAATAACAATAATAATAATAATAATAATAAGGATAGATAATGCGCACAACTGCGTCTGGTAGAAACTTTATTATTCAACTTTATTTCTAGAATCTATCTATAATCTATCATTCTGGTCACACTTTCACCCAGTTTTGCTGAGCAGTGTTGTAAAAGTGTTGTGTTAAATTCGTGACAGTGCCCACGCTGATGTGCATGAGCTCTGAGTGGCACTGTGGCCACACTGAGGTGTAACATGCCGTGGAAGGATAGGATGGCCTGACAGGGAGCAGCCAATGGACAGAGGGCTGATGTCACCCCTGGACCAGCACACATCAGCCACAGTGAGACCACTTCCATTAGGACTGGACTCAGACAAGCAGCCGGACTCTGACCTGCAGCCCAAACAGAACCACAAAAACACCTGCTGCAACACCTGATCTGAACATATGTGCAATTTAAGAGAGGACACAGGCTTTAGGATAACTGTTAACACAACCTGCAATACACAGACTGTCCAGTAGATGAAGCTCATGCACTGGTTCCTCATTCATGAAGATGAACCCACATATTGACCAGAGCTGGGAGGGAACTTTTCTGTTGCTGCCCCCTGTAGGTAGATAAGGTGTACAGCATATACAGGTACAGTTCATTAGATCAGGAACTAAGCTCAAAAAGAACCTGAATGCATCTTGGGGTGTCTGAAAACCACACAGGTGTCCAGATGTAGAATTAAACTGGATTATAAAAGGAGTTTTCTCCTCCATTTGTTGTTATTATACTTGTGAAATGACAGCATATATTTTTTCACACTAAATGTGACTGCAAGTATATGTTTAGTATTTGTCTGAATGTACTTTACATCACCTTGTTTATTTGGCTTCTGTTTTGTTGAGGTACTGTATATCTGTATATCAGGACAGTAAAACACAAACATGCGACTTGTCTGAACTGAAAATAACACTGGACATAGAAAACTGTAAAGAAGTATTTTTATCAGCTGAAATCATTCATCCAGGAATCTTCTAAGAATACACTTGTTGAAACATGGCTGCAAACATTGCCAGGATGTTTACATCTGAATTCAAAAGAGCAGCGGTTCTACAACATTGTTAGATGTATGTGACAAGCCAGCCAGGCGTGAACAGCAGCGTTAGATCTCATCAGCAGGTGTATGGGCAGGGATTTGGTAACAAGCTGTAGATGTCTAAAAAGTAGAGAGGAGGATCTGCTTTTTCCATCAGAACATGTAGATCACAACAACAGGGGTAAATCATACATGACAGGTAGCCTCATCTTTCATTTGTGACAATCCAACTGATGGGTCATTCATTTTGAATACATGTACAAATGTCACAGACACACAAGCAACTATGGATCCCAGTGTTTATAAAAGGATCAGACAGTGGATAGGAAGAGCTCTGCACTATAGAAAATATCAGTAAAATACACTTATTCTGCCGTCTAATACACTGTGGATTTTTGTAGACATTCAATAAATCAGCTGTTCATCACCTTTTTCTTGGAATATTCATTATTTCTGCATTATTTTCATCAGAACATTTGGATTTTGTCATCATTTATTTAACTATAAAAGCATACACTGATCAAAAATGACTAATTATATCAATACATGCAAATAATTCAGCCAAAATTCTGTTTTCTCAGCTTTTCTGCAGCATTACGTGTCTTTCAGATGCATCCATAGTCTGTAGTAAACGTGGAAACACCACTGTTTTCTGCAACACTGATTCACCTACTAAACCTGTGTAGTTTGACAAATGACAGTGGTTGTAAACATTTGTTTTTATGTAGAATTAATGATATATTTTGCAGAAAAAGTCATGTTTCCTTTAGTTTTCTCCATTTTGATACAACACTTAAATTTAATGATCTTTATTGGCACCTACTTGGTCAGTAAATTAAATATATGAAAATATTTTTTTTATTCTCACTCAAAAAATATTTAAAAAAATAAATAAATAAGAGTGAAGCGTAAATAATACATGGTGATAAATCACTTGGTAATGGTTCAGAGTAGTGAGAAGTTAGAATAAAAAATAGCTCTGGATATTCATTGGTTAAACGGAGTATTTCTTTGCATTTGCAAACATTTTGTTTTTTCAGATTTTTACACAAGGGGAAAAACCTAATACACACACAGTACATTTATGACAAATGTTGCTTTTCAACTAGTTTGTCAGTGTGGTCTGGTGTTTATTTCCAAAACTGCAGTAACATAATAGCATGTGTATTAATCAAGAGCCAAAATATGCTTTGCAATAAATTAAATACCTGCTCCCACAGGAGATGATTTAGGTAATTAAAAGCCTTACTTTATAAATAATTCAGTGTTTTTACAATATAATTTCTGACTTAATTAGCAGCACAGCAGAACGAGATGACAACTTATTAACCTAGTATTTCCACTGGGATTCATCAACAGAATAAAAGGAGTTACCACTCCTCTTTTTTAGTTGGGAAATCTGAGAAATACATGTACTTAAGTCTGCTATGTGTCTATTTGTATGTTACTGAACACAGCTCGTCATAGCACTGATCAGACTAAAAATAGAGGAGCCTAAAAGTATCCATCATGCTATAACCGTCACTTAGGTTTTCATTCTTGCACCATTTGGTTCAGTGGGAGTAACCAGAAAGTTACAAAACATGATAACAGCATATATGTATATTTTTTAATTCAGTTTACAAATAAGGAGTCATACAGAATTCCAACAAAAAACAGCAAAACATACTTTGCCACAAGTAGAAAATTTGGTTTATTTATGGTACATAAAGTGGGCAAAAACATTCCTTGAAAAACTGTGCCATGTTTTAAGGCATTCAAACTTCGAGAAGTTAACACTGTAAAAAAGTGTTGCACTGAAAAAGATGAAGTGTGACAAATATTACAACGACATTAATTGAGATCTGAAGATTCAACTTAAACTATATATTTTTTTTGTTTTTGTAAATTTTAAATCATACTTTTTCACCTAAAATTTTAGGATTCGAGTGGTCCCTTTGATTCAGTATAAATAAGGGATTTCGGTTTCTCTAGGTTTCTTTACAAACAGAATTACAACACACCTGTGATTAGACAAATTTAAGCCCCAATGCATTTCTATAACTTGCACTTGTTAAATGCAAATGGAAAATATGTTACCTTCATAAGGCATTTAGGCAAAAGCCCTGACAAATGTTTCCATTATAATATTCAAGAGTACCAGCACAAAAGGCCAGCACCATATTGGCCTTTTCAATGGGAGACCTGATGCTTTAGAATAGGTCTCTCTTTCAACTAAAAATATAAATGAAAGCAAACAATTGTCACTTTTCACATCAAGACTAGAGTCTGGTTTTCATGTTTTGGTGCAGAGGCGTCTCTGCAGAGACAACTCAGCCAGAGGTATACATTGTATTTAACACAAATTACGAGATACAGAGAAATTTATCCTCTACAAGACAGTTTGTGTATAAATATCCCAAACTGTATTCAAATGGGGACATGGTATACTGTAAATGTCCAGAAGTCTTGCTGTTGGTCTTGAACGCAGCTTATGGTTAGTAAGTCTACCAGCTTACCAAAAAATGAAAAACCTTAGCTTAAAAAAGCTAAACAAATGATCGAGACTTAACTCCACTCCCTATGGAATGAAACAAAGCACAACTGACAGTAGTTAGTGCGAAAGACCCTAAACAAACAGACACAATTAAACCTTGCCAGTATAGAAACCTCATCTTTAAGGGTTTCAATAAAAATCTCAAAGTGCCAAGACTATTAATAAATAGCACATGAATAAATAAGAGATTAATCATTTTGTAAATCACTGCTTTGACACACAGCTCACACAGACTTATTTGGTGTCCTACTTCTGCCAAAAGAGTCTTATAATATCCCACATTTTCATCCTCTTCTACCTCCCCTTCTTAGATAATATGGTGCAAAAGCTGTGCTTGCAAACTTAGCCAAGATTTGGCTATGGCTAATAGCCAGTGAGGACATTTGGAAACAAAACAAAACAAAACAAAACAAGAAAGACCCACACAGTTTATGGAAAGGTCTACAACTCGTAAAATCCAATATTAGTCTCAGAAGGAGGTTTAACTTATATTCAGAAGCATGGTCAAAACCACTCCATGTCTACTGCCTCACCAAAATGCTGCTATCAGTGTTGCTACGTTCTTTCTTCGTTTGACATGTTGGCATCGATTTTAGAGTTTGTACCACAAGCGACTCAGCCACTTTTGTGGCTGCCATCACCTGTTCGCTGTATGCGAGCGAGGATGATTTCTTTTGACACTCTCTTGCGGTCTTTGGCCAAACCCAGGAAGCACATGAGGTCTATGAAGGCAGTGGTGAGATTGAGCTTGCAGCCAAACTCACTGGTGGCATAGTCAAAGGGGAAAGTGTGATGGTAGTTATGAAAGCCTTCCCCTGAAAAAGACAAAGAAAAGAAACACATAGTTGGCATTTTGAACAAGGGGTAAGATGGAGAAGAATACACAGCTCAACCCTTCCACATCCACATTCCATAGACAAAGGCAGCGGAATGGGGTCAAATTGACCCCAAGGACTACACAAGACATGAGAAGCCACAGCAGAGCAGCATATGTCATGATGAGCATGACAACAATCACATGATGGGCTAAGTGCATCTGCTGCTTTACACACATAACAGGAATGTGGCAGACTGACAACTATTAAAATCCCGTGACTGATAATATGGTCCACAACGCTGGAAAGTCAAATGTTGCCTTTGTAGGTTTCATCAATGCAATGTGCCCAGCATAAAACAAAAAAAAAGTTTAAATGAATAAGATGAGATATAACATATTTTTGGTTTAAGTGATTTAGTTGCCGTAACATTTGTTTACTGCAAAGACCCAAAATAACAGCTTAAAACTGAAGACTGTGGAAACACCTTCAAGTGTCAGACCACTGATGACCACTAGGTGCTACCTCCAGCTGACCCGCACTGGACCAGTCTACAAATTATGTTTCTAAGATTTTTGATTTTTTAATCCCAGGGTTCTCGCCAGTGCAGTTGAGTATAGTGAGCCGCTGTGCTGTGATTTCGCCCCCGATATGCTGTGGTTTAACCAGCGTGGGGTGTTTTTGTTTTTTTTTTCCCCTTTCAATCGGTACAGTAATAATTACATCCAGATTTAAATTTTTTTAAAAATTTGCTCTCGGTGCAAGGAACACCTTAGACAATAGAGAACAAATGTAATTAGCACCTGTTTGTGTGCGTCTGTTTACATTACACGCCCGTCCAGCAGTGTGTCAGGAGGATGTAATCAACACCCTTGTTTTGCGGCATGGGTGGCTTTCCTTTGCTGCTCTATTTCGTGGGAAACCAATGCAAATTCACCAGTCATATAGATCACTTACATGACGCTCGTTTGTCGGCAACTTGGCGGACTGAGTGCGGGAGTTTTAAATTACAATGGCTGCGCAGGAAAAAAAATGTATTGATACCCTGTGGGAAACATCATTTGTTTACAAGTTTTTACAAGTGCACCTTATACTGTGATTGTAAGTCAGTATTATCTTTGTAGTAGCTGTCTTATAACAGCTTTACATGAACTTATCTTATTAGAAGGGAAGATCAGGCATTATTTTATACTCTTTAGTTACAAGTTATTGTGAAGGTCAAATGTAAAGCTGACTGGAGAATCTTGTATTTTTACTGAGTCAAAGAGGAAACATTGTGGCCGACTCTGAAGTAAAATCATTTGTCTTGTCTATACGATGTCTCCTAGTATTTATTTCTACAGGACCTATACCAAGCGTAAGTAACTCCCTTCATTATGACCTTTCATGACTGAAATATAACTTTTGGCTGTAACAATTCAGAATAAAAAACTGATCTTTACTTTACAAATTTGGGCCCTCAAAATGCAGGAAATAGTGTTTTAGAGGGTTCTAAATTTATACGCTGCACACTCTACCTCCACGCTGTGACAAAATCCTGGCGAGAATCCTGAATCCTATAAATAATTGCTCAGTTAAACAGATTTCGGGGCCAATTCAACATGGACTTTGAGAGGACACAGGATGTGCCTGTTTCTTTGGACTTTTAGAGTTTCTACAAAGAGGGATTTTATTACACTGGTATTTCATAAAGTTTACCAGTTCAGAAGTAAAAAAAAAATACCATTAGCTTAGCAGCTTTCAACCACTCACTCTTCCCTTGCCCAAATAGGGTGAATTCTGTTTCCAAAAACTCAAAATGGTGGCATCCATGATTTAAGACTTGAAAAAGTAGCTTTACTTCAAAACAAATGAAGAGGGTGATGTCAGCGTTTACTGCTTACATAATATTGCAGAAGTTGAGGTTAGCTGGTTTACTTTGTTCAAGACTGAGATGAGAATGCATATAATATCATTCAGTTAGTTCATAAATAAATAAATTAGCATCGCAGCAGGAAGGTGCTTAGCATGAATTAGTGCAGTGATTGGAAAATGCTTTAAGATCAAATTTGCTAAAGTGGTTGTACAAGATTTAGAACAACATAAATTCTGTTGGACACACAGATACAGTCATCCTAAAGTTAAATACCGACTTTTGAAGACATTTTCTTCTCTTTATTTACACATTTGAATAATAGTATTTACAGCATATGCTACTGTTCCATTTTGGCTAGGTGTGTTACAATGACAACGCTTCCTGGATAACGTTGTTATGATTTGCACCTTATGTAAAAAAACTAGAACAAGCCAAAAAAACACAAAAAAAAATCCCAATCTACTTTATTTAGAAGGAAATGTGTTCTGTTGTGAAATGTTGTAGATAATATCTGAATTATTGATAGTAATTTGTAGACAAGGCTTTTACAAAAAGTGGACAAATGAAACGCATTCAAAACACTTTGGATAAATTTACCATTTTCCCTAAAAAAGACCTTAGCACATTTATGGACCATGGTACATTTTCCTTGTGCATGTTTTGTTGTTAATAATAATAATAATAATAATAATTAATAAATATGGACAAAACCATGATTGATGCAGTCATATGCAATCCTTTTTTATCTTGTTCATTCAGTGCAGCTGACTTTCAGTGTGGTTGCTATTCGCAATTTCACACCCACCACTTAAAAATCACCATCTTCTGCTAACCAAAAAAAAAAAAAAACGACTTCACCACCTACCTCCAAGTGACTACATACAGAGCTAAAATAATGCCAACCACCCCGCCACCTCCCCTCCTGGGTTTCTAAAATGGACAGAGGCTGAACAAAATAAACATTAGCCCCTGGATTTAGACATACTGCTCTGCCTCAAATACCAGACTGAGTCAGCTTTGAAAGAGCCCCACTATGTTGAGTTGACGAGACAAGGGTTGAAAAGGTTATTCAAATATCCCTCTGGCACAACAAAATGTTGAATTATACAAACAAGAGAAAACGCTTAAGTAACAAGATCAAATAAATGGTTTACTAGAGGACAACTAGACCAAAACCTAAAAGCTCTGCATTGTCAATTCATTTTCCTTACCTACGGCACTGAAAGCAACCAGTGGGTTTTCCCGTGGGTTTATAGTCTTGTCATAAGGCTTGTTGCCCCACATGTGTGCAGCACTATTGACCAGCCAGGTGGCGTTGAGCACCACCGCGTATCTGAAGAGTCCAGGCAGGAAGTATCCCACTGACAAGGATTCGCCCCAGAAGTACCAGGGCACCAGCATGGGCACCAGGAAGCAGAGAATGACCACAGACAGCTTGTAGTGCCTGGAAGGAAAATCAGAATTTGATGTCAGGCAAAATCAAAAACATTATTTTGTGCAAACTTGTAAGTGTTTTCAGAAAACAAAGGATACAGAACATATGTAAAAGTTTAGTGTTTATTTTGTAGTGATGTCTAATGGTGACCCACTTCACCCTCCCCTACGGTGGCCTCAAAAACACCAAGTCACTCACAGGGGCCGTCTGGTTTTATTCTGGGGGTTTTAGTTTGGAGAATATCAACCGTGTTGCACTGTCAGACATAGTAGGTTATGGTTATACACATTAATGCTAGACAACATCTGCAATAACATGGAAAATATAAGAGGGAAGCTGGTGTAAGCTACTGCACAAACATGGTGGTGCATAACACCAACCTGCTTTCTTTGATAGAAGATAAAAAGAAAATCTTATTTTTATGTGATTATACACAAATGGACATAATTCTCAATATTATACTGCATTTACATACTCCTAAAGTTTCCAAACTGGACTTTTAAGTAAAACTTATACTATTACTTATATATCTATTCTGGGTTATATTTCCTCATTTGATACTCTTCATAGAAAAGACACAAAATAATCACTATTGTCTAATATTAATAAACATACATCATATACTATGTTCTAGCAGCAGTGGGTATATAGTATTTCAGTATGTGCTGGGTGACTCAGAGGTAATCCTCTTTGCTTTGGAGCTGTGAAATCTGGGAGTGCTTCCAGAATATTAAACATGCTGATAAATGACCAGTCAGTGTTGACATGGCGTGGGCATGTTGTCCCAAGTGCAAAGGGCATTCCTTATCATTAAATCGGTCCTTTTTCAGTAGATCTGTCCTCAAGCAGGGCTACAGCCAATGCGACCCTCATCAATATCCTACACAGCTTGGACCAAACAGGAAATGACTAAATCAAATAAAATTGTCTGTCAAGGTATTCTAATGCACTGATAATTCCAAAAGTGCATGGATACCAAAACATTTTCAAGCCAAAGTCCCAAGAAATAGAAATTTGGTGTCCATCCAGGGCTCAAAATTACAAAAAGATGAATAATAATAGTAATTTTAAAAAATACTATGAATTTCCATAATCTATATTTTTATTGACTTTTTTGTTATGTTGAATAAATGTAGCCATCACCTCTCAATCAGCTTCTAGACAAGGAAAAGTAATTTGTAGCAGTTTTTTTAGGGACTCAAAAAACAAATATAATGTTAGCTTTGGTTTTAGTAGTTATAAAATTAAGTAAAAATGTTAAATATTCTGGACTTTTGGGAAAGCATTGTTGCTAGAGTTTGTTAATTAATCACAAAATTAGCTAATCTGCTATTTCATTAGCAACACGTACTTGCAAAAAGAAAAGCATGTCTAATAAAAAAAATAAAAAAAAACATTTTCGTCTCATGTTTCATCACTAACAAACCCACAGAGAATTACACCTAAAACATTCTATTCCAATATATGTGTAACAGGAAGTAACACTTTCACAAATGCAAAGGACTAATTGGTTTTGTGGTATGAAATGACACAGTTTCCTCTGGGGTTAATACAGCACTCTGACTCTGACTCTGACTCTGAACAACAGCTTGAAGATCACATCAGAAATTACATCCAACACTGCAAAATAACATTAGCTAGCAACAGAACACATTGCTTAGCAGCTAACAAATACAGGAAACAATGACAATGATAGCACTGTGCTGCGTTTGATTTTTTGGCGACTCGACAAAAACAGATTTGTGAACCATTTGGGGTCCCAACCCTCGGTTTGGGAAAGGCAGCTATATTGTTTGCTGCATAAGTGTGCAGTTCTGGGTGATGAATGGGCATGCCTACTGTACATTGTGTCTCTGCACCTGGTGTTGCAGGTTCATAGTCTGTCTCACAGTTAAACAACCATGTTAAGTCCTGCACTGCAACCACAAATATATACTAGAAAAACACTCAGAGAGCGCAAACCTCCACCAAGCAGCACAGTTCCCCCACATATTGTGACTGACACCCCGCA
>JAPSES010000097.1:8517362-8533854 GCA_029822895.1 Maxillicosta whitleyi | reverse complement strand
GGGTAATATTTTACTGATCTGTACATGGAACCTGAACTAAAACATTTGTGACTATTTTAAGTGTAATTTTTACACTTAATAAATTCATCCCACGGGCCAGATTGGAACCTTTGGCGGGCCGCATTTGGCCCCCAGGCCGCATGTTTGACACCCCTGCCTTAGAGGGTTCGAGCAGCTGCAGCAGGTCATAGTAGCAGTAGGTTATGAACTGCAACTCCTCCATTTACAGTTAGGTGTTCATGGTTTTGATCAAACCTGTATGGCAATTGTGTTGACATATGATCCAGGGACAAATGCATAGCCTACATATATACATCTGGAGGAAATGCAGGCGTCCGGTTTCCTCAGAGACTGCTTGGATTACAATATGCTGAAAGTAGGTGAATGTAGGTAATAACGAAAGACCAAAAGACTATGAAGCAACCACTTCTGGGAAAGGGGAAACTTGCATTCAAATGAGGAGGCTCTATCTTTTAATCCATCTGTTGGTGTATTTGTCTACCAGTGGGATTATGCAAAAATTGAACAGATGAAAACATTAAATATGTGATAATAGTCCATAAAAAGTGTTAAAGTCTGTCATTTTTAGCTGCTAACATTAGACTATAGGGGGCTTGAATTACAGGACTGTGGGCCCCTGTCTCTACAAAGCACCATTCTGCTTTTTATTATTTTTTGAATGTTTCTCGTAAAATATCAGTTGTTTTCAGAAGTTGTGATCATTGCACATATTCTATTACATTTTAGTTTTCAAAATCATTCATATCCACACAATTTCAACAGTAGGAATTTGTGCAAGTCATAAGAAAAGAGGAAGAGAATATGAAATACCAGAAATAGGAACCATTGACAGTCTCAAATTTTGCAGACACTGCAAAATGTAGCCAACTGTCTGCAGGTTTCTGGCTCATGGCCCACTCTGATTAAAAGTAATGTACACATCCCCAGAAAATAAATATGGCACAGTATTGACCTATAAACCTGTCTGGTGTTACACAAGATTCAAGTTATAGTGTAACTCCAGGAGTCTTCAAATTATTTATTTAAGAAAAATACTAACACTGTAAAAATACTCCAGTGCAAGTAAATGTCACAACACAAACAAAGTAAAAATATGCCAAATGTACTGGAGTGAAAAAGTCCATCAGAATTTTATTATTATCAGTGATGTATGTGTAATATTTTTTTTTTTACTGATGTACGTGTTCAAGGTTGAGTGCATTTGTACTAATTAATATGTTTCTATTTAATCTGCAACAATGCATCATATTCTAGCACTGTGACATTCTTTTGAAAAGTGGTTTATAAATGCATTGTATTATTATTATTATTATTATTATTATTATTATTATTATATCAGATAACCATGTCTGTAGTGTTGCTGTATCATCATGAAATAGCTTTTCTCAGGCTTTTTTGTCTTCGTCCTTCAGTTTATCACTGTTGCGTGGGACAATGTCATCATACTTTGCTTAATTCTGTCTGTGGCTCTCTCCCAATCACGCTGGCACACCTGCAGCTTATTTCACAATCTTGCTGCCCTGATGGTCAGCCTGGGCCTTACAAAAAAACGTCAGCTGTTTCATTGAACATTAAAGTTCATTTGTTTTAGTTTGGCCTGGGGGTGGCCAGTCATCAGTTTTTTCATTCTTAGTTTTAGTTAAAAGTTTTCAGTTGGGGGGGGGGTAGCAGCTTCTACCTCCCTATCAGAGGCGATTTCTCTAAGACTGCAAGGGAAGCTCAGCTACCCCTAAAATGTCAAAATTGAAATGGTCAAATATTGTGTTAGCATTTCATTGACTACAAAAGCGTTACAACACATTCGTTTTGAAGCTGAGTTTGTTCTACTTATCACAAACTGACTGACTCGATGTTAACTTCTCATACGTTCCCATCGTGCTGTTTTCAGTGTCTTCTTCATGTGGTTTAATGTCAGGTGGTGCTCAGCATTTGCACCCTCCAGTGTCTCTATTGTGATATGAACCAGAGCGTTTGCCCATAGAACCTGAGCGTCTCTGCACTTCAATGGGACAGTTTTTTCATTACCTCGAAACTCGACGGTCATTGGATAAATGCCATGATTTTGTCCCGTCCCTGGACACTCAGTATCTCTGGGGGTAAATGGGGCTGTGGGCGGGGCTTCGGCTGGCCTGTACGCTGAGCTTCCACGTGATGATTGGAGGATGAGTCAAAAGGCTGAATCCTGTTTTGATTGACAGATATTTTCAGATATACACCATCACTTCACTGCTCAGCCTCTCAAGGAACAGAGGCAGAATTTATGTAGAAATAAATTGACAAATTTTATGATATAAGTCGACAATGAGCTTCCCATCTTTGAAAGACCAGACACTGCTGGTCCCTATAGGGGGTCATCTCCCTCCATTTTGTTGATTTTATGCAGGTCCTTTTTGATATGTATTTGCATTTTGAGCTGTTATTTTACAACTGATTTAATTCTTTATAATCTTGGCCATATTTGTTTTAATAAAATCCCTTAAATCATTGTGTCCTCTTATGTTGGGGTCTCCTTTTCCTTTGAGCCAGCTCAGTTTTTATTGTTTGGAGACAAACATTTTAAAATCAAAACATTTGGAGATTTTCACACAAAAAAAGTTATCTAAACATGAGCCAAAGCTGTCAGACAAATGTAGTGAAGAAGGAAGTGCAATATTTGTATATTTGCAAGACAAAAGGATGCTGTTAACAACATGTGACACATTGTGAATGCTGTATGCTGAGATGTAACAGAAATAACAGTCTTTCATGGAGATATGTAACATCCTCCATGACCCTCTGGGCCATGGGCCTCATGAGGCACCACAGGGTGTACAGCTGGGTGTCCTTTTCTTCAGCATGATGTAACACTTCCATCTATGAGAGTCTTATGCAAATACTTGGTCCCTTTTGTGAAGAAAGACACAGAAATGTCTGAAGCTTTTGGTTTCAATGTTTAAATCCAGTTTAATGGCACACACTCAAATGTGCTATTTGCATTACCATTGGGTAGGGTTGGTACTGAAATCCAGTCCTTTTATAACATGAACTGAACTGTTTGTATATTAGTTTTAGAAAAATGTCTTGTCATTTGACGCTCAGAAAAGTAACACACATAATTTAATGTTCTGGTAAGTAGGTTTATTTTGTATGACTAGTTTGAGTGAGGAAATGCAAGGAAGTAAAAAAAAAAAAAAATTAAAGGTCTGGAACAGAGAACTATATGTGTGCCACAGTGCATAAAATAGCTATTTTTTATGTCATGAAATTAAGTGTATGAAAATGCAAAGGTCAAAAATAGAACTAGATATTTTTACTGTGACGTGTATGTGTAATTTTTTGTTACATGTAAATTTGGTGCAGAAAAAAGGATCCATATAGAAGGCACTGAAATTTCACCACTCTCCACTCCACCAAGCCTCGCGCAGCCAAACCAAAATGAAAAAAGAACACACTATCTTTAAGCGGTCAGGTCAACTTGATGACTTCACATAAACTGAGGTAACCTGTCAGGATCTGAACTTGCCAACCTCTACTTGTTCTCTGTGTTGATCAGCTGGTTTCTGAAAATGACTTCATATAAACCTGGGTAACCCCTCAGAATACAAACTTGGCCACTTGTTCTATGACGCCACATTGTTACACTTGCTGTAATATCGATTCATATAAACTGTAGTAACCTCTCAGGAGCAAAATTTGGCCATTTATACACTGATGTTGTAATAACCTTTAGCAAACTGGAGTGAACAGGTTCCATCTGCAAATACATTGTATAACGTCTGGCTTTCATAAATGTTTGTGTGAGACTATTCTGAAGAAGCTCCACTGGTGCCATCTGCTGGACAAACAACAAACCTCAAAAAACAATAATGAATAAAAGGACTTTCTCCAAATATTCTCACTGGCCATATTATTAGGTATATCTGCTCCACAGCTTGACATTACAAAACTCTAATCAGCCAAATGCATAACAATAAGACAGTTTTCTTAGGCATTTAGGCAGTTAAGACTATCAGACAGAAGGGGAAATAAATGTAAATGACTTTAAACTCCATCACATCCATCTCAGAGCTTCACAAAGAATGTTATCAGTAAAAGAACCATGAAGCAGATGGGCTACAGCAGCAGAATACACCCTCACCAGCCACTTTATTAGGTACATATGGTACCAGCAAGGTGTACTTAAAATAGCCCCCCGCCCCCCCAGCTATGACACTCAAGTGCCAGTGTTTTTTCACCTATGCCAAATGAAAAGAGACAAATATAAGTGTGCTCACAGTTGAGATTCTTTCACAATTGTTTAACCAATTCTATTATGTAGTTATTATTTTTGGCATATAAAAAAAAGTACATTGCTTTTACTTCATCCATGAGCAAATGTATTAATTATTTTCACCCCTCAGCCCACCGAAGGGGATATTGCTGTCCACATGTTTGTCTGTCTGTCTGTCCGTCCATCTGTGACACATCTTGTAGACACTCTAACTCTGGAAAAAAAACAAAACAAAAAAACAAACAAACAGCTGGACCCTTATTTTTTTTTTTAACCACTTATCATGTATAGAGCTTGGACAAGTTCTGAAATGGGTGACCTTGACTTTTTTTGTGACTTTCTTTTCCAAGGTGAAATATCTGACAACACTATAACTCCACCATAACAACAGTCTACCCAGTAGTTAGGTGTGGATTTTGAGAAATAGGACAATTTTTTTCTCCTGGCATTCACGGACTCCTGGCTCGGCAAATTGGACCGGGACAGTAAGCGGGTTTGGAACCCAATCCATCTGGACCAGTCAACTGAAACCACCAGGAAAAGCTGAGGATGATGAGTTTACTTTTTAGTGATAGGTCTGCCATGAACAATCTGGCTCTAAGAGGTGGTTATTTTTTCTGTTAAAGCCGCACGAGATTAGTTCAGATGTGTAGTGCCGTTTGTGTGTCCGAGCCAGAATAACAGCCCTCCAAAAAGACCTGGAATTCCAACAACTAATACCTTTATGTCAACAAAAGGTACTGTACAACTGTGTCAGAAAAAGAATCTCCATGCAAATTCAAAATTTTTTAGGCCAAGGGGGTCTTGCCATGCTCTGGTTTTCATTCTGATGTTTTCATTCTGATGCTCCATTTTGATAAATACCATAGTGATAATAGTCAAATATTATTAGTATTCCCAGTTTTGATCAAATATCATAAAACATTCCACTCTCCATGAAATCCTAAATACTTGACTACACCGGTAGTGAAAGTGCAGTGAAATATGACTAGAATGTTATAGTATGTGGTTCATCTTTATTAAAATAACAGGTACTGAACAGTTACCATATTTGGCCTTAACATTCAGCATTCATGTGAAATGAGGGTTTGCTACCTTTCAAAAAGCAGCACCAGTTCACAGTGTGGAGTATGAGGGAACATGTCCACAGGCACTGCTAGAGTTGGAGTAAAAGCCCCTCCTGTCAGTTTCTTCTTTGGGTCAGAAGGACAGCAAAGTTCCCTGAAGTTCCTCATGGCCTCACCCTCCGGTTTACAGGAAACATAGACCAGCCTGCGAATTGCATGTTGGTTTCGTATGGCTCTGATTACACGGTAATGCAAGCCAGATCGAGCAGGGTTCACCACAGCTGTAAGTCGGTCTGTAGAGCTAAACTGGTTCATGAGGTCAGGAAGCACCACTTCTGCCTTCCCAGGTATAAACTCACAGTTCAGTATGTTGTTAAGCGCTGCATTATGTCTGGCATCTTTCACTGCCTGCTCCACAAGCTCAATGCCAATGATTCTGTCCACTCTGAGAGATGTAGTAATACCAATGGCTCCTGTCCCACAGCACACATCAAGAAGAGTGCCTCCAGGTTTTGTCTTTTCTCCTCCTTTGTCTATATATGGTGTGCACAGGTCTCTCACTGTACTGTAGAGTACTTCGGCTGCTGCCCGGTTCACCTGGAAAAAGGCATCGGCGGAGATCCGGAACTTGAAGTCCAAAACCTGTGGGTGATAAAGCAATACGAGTGTAAATGGTCAGATAGAATTGCTACCTCTGCCATGATCAATACTCCTTATTGACAAAATTCATTATAGATTTTCCTATTGAGTTCTGGTACTTCATTTATGGCATAAAAAAGTTTTAAATAATGATGAAAAATACAAGAAAATGCCATTCTTATAACTGAAGCTCATCTTTCATTTTAGTATCTTTAGTGCATTTCTTACTTCTGTTTTATTTTCATTCTAACTTCAAATTATTATTTTTAGAAACTTTACAAGCAATACTGCTGTCAGCTTTCTTCAACAAATGAAACCATATTTTACTTTGTTTCTTGCTCTACACAATAACTCATTGGCATCTTTGATTTTGCAATAGAGCAACTGCCTGAAAATTATGCTAGCATTGATCAAACTAACTGATAATCTCAGATGCAGAGTATTTAGAATACTTTCTTAACTGGAACCTGTTCTCAATTCCTACTCATAGTAAGCACTTACCTAATTTTACATTTCCTGTTTAAACAGACTGCATTTATATTCTTTTCTACACCTTGTTACTCAAAGCGCTTTACAAAGCCTCACATTCACCCATTCCAGTAGGCGGCTACTATGCTAATGTACCATGCAAGGCACTACCACGGGCTGCCTACTGAGAGCAATTTATGGTTCAGTGTCTTGCTCAAGGGTACTTCAACATGTGGGCAGTGGGAGCCAGATTTGAACCGCCAACCCTTTCGTCATTGGACAACTCGCTCTGCCAACTGAGCCACAGACCACCCAGACTGTCATGAGACAGGTTAGTTTTACCCTACTGATGATGTGTTGTTGGAATAGTAATCCTGCTCTATGCATGTTTATGTGTATGCAATGCATAGACTCTATGTTTAGTCTATGCATTGCTTACAGGGAATAGTAGGCATCAAGGATAATGACTAAAAAAACAATTGAAGGTATGTGACGTGGGCCTGCAGATGACAAATATGTGAACATTAAGTTAAAATAATATTGATATTTAATGTGATGTATTACTTTAGAAGTTCCTGCTTTATGATAAACATGAATAACTTGACATGACAGTTTACAAGTTATAAATATACTTATTAAACTAATGCTTGGAGGGTGTTGTTTTCTTCACAACTCACGGTCAGTTTTTGGACTGACTTTCTTCCATTTTCCAAAACCATGAGCAATAAATTTAGTATCACAATATTTTTAACACCTTAAAAACAAGGATTTATTTGTAGCTCTTGTTGCACTAAAACTTAAAAAGTATTATGACATTAGCAGAAAAAATATTTAGTTAAAGATAGAAGGACATACAGAGGTTTTCACCAGTGGCAGCTCACACTTCAAGTAAACTACTTCAGCTTTGTCTGGTACATGTGGCATATTATTATTATTATTATTGCTACTACAACTATTTTACACTGTAATTAGTACATCGAATCTTTTGTCCTGACAGTGTTACCTTCTCATATAGGTATGGTTGTCCATACAGGTGCTGGTAGGGGGATACTTCATGAGTACATCGAGTCATGGTGTTCTCCTGGAAAAACAGTGAGTCCAGCTGACAAACTGATCCTGGACCAGATGTGAAGTAGTCCACCAAAGCAGTCTTGTGGACTGCCACTTCTTCTGGTGCAAGAGTCTGTGGATGAAAGTAGACTATGGCCATAGTGTGTCCCTGTGCATTGGTCCTCACTGTGATCTCCCTCCAATGGCCACCTGTGTGAAACAGCAGACAGGGCTCCAGGGGGGACATGCGGATGAAGTCCTGATAGCATCGAGCCACCTGTTTGTGCCTCTCAGAAATGTTGAGCAGGTGATCTCCATTCACACAGACAATGTTATTCTCCCTCCATGTGCCAACATAAAACCCAACTGTCTTTGGATTTCCATCTACACCTCTGTTAACAGAAAATGAAGACTTGTTGCGGTAGCCATCAATAACTGGAGAAGGCAGAATATCTAGGACAGGGAAACTGGTTTTACCTCTCCTGAATGATGTGCACAGATCATCTGAAAGATCCTTGCAGAGCCGTGACAGAATTCTTTCGTGACCTTTTTGCTTGATTTGAAGTTGTTCTTCATAACTTAATCTCCACAATGGAGTGACCACATCAGCCAACCTGTCCTCCCAAGACACATGTTTTGACAAGGAAGAGTTTTTTCGAGTGTTTCTCCACTGCTTATTGGACTTTGGTTTCCTCTGGTATGTGAGAATATTGTCATTGGCTGAAAAAAACGAACGGGTTGTCTTTAAAGAAACAAATATCTTACGTTTGGAAAGCATGACTGACCTGACAGAGAAAGCCAAAGAGGTTGAAGAAGGCAGAAGATGTCGCGCAGTAAAGCTTGAATAAAAATAATAATAATAAAAACATAAAGTATAATGAATTAACAGATTATAGTTTACTTAAACTACCGGGTTTATGAAACACATGCTAGTCAGTGATTCAAAGGTTATGTCAAATTATTTATTAGCCCGTTCCCTTTACGTCATCACTGTGCGTCTTAAGGCAAGTAAACATTTCCGCTTGTCGCGATGGACTCAAACAAGGACGAAGCGGAGCGATGCATTAAAATTGCCCTAAATGCGATTAGCAACAACCAATCGGACAAAGCTCGGAAGTTTTTGGAGAAGGCACAGCGCTTGTTTCCCACAGATCAGGCTAAAAGTACGTCGAATAAACGTCTGTTTCAGTGGTAATTTTGTGTTAAAAGGTGGGCCGTCGCTGTGAAACCGAATCAGCTAACGTTAGCACATCCAACTTAACGTTAACGTATATGCCATCTGTCCCCTTTATCGGCGCTGGTATTTGTAGTCCTTTCAACCCTTAGTTGGAATATTGCTAATTTATTACGCTCTAGGCTGTGTTAAGTTGTTGCTTATTTGTAGGAGTCATATATTATCTTTACTCGTGTATATACTTCCGTTTCTAGCGTCCTTATTAAGAGCTAACATAAATGGCTAATTGTTAGCTCAGCATGCTAGGAGATTATTTTGGAGTCAACCAGACTCGTTACCATCTTCGTTTTTACAGATTTGTTGGAGTCCTTAGAGCAGAATGGAAAGCCTCCGGATGCGAACGGCAGTCCCATGAACGGGGACGGACCCACTATGAGGCACCGCGGACACGCAGAGGAGTCCGATACGTCCGGACAGGGGGCCACAGAGTCGGCCAAATCCTACACCGCAGACCAGCTGGAGGCTGTGAGAAAGTCAGTATGAAAGGGTGTCTTCTGTTATCTAAGAGCTGCTGTTGTGTCGTAGAGTAAGATAAAGTCCTATTTGTGTGTATCATGTTCGGCCATCCGGTTATTAGATAAGTAATAATCACAAAATATTTTCATTAAACCCGTCACTCTTACTTTGACAGGCAACATCCTTCAGTTTAAGAAAACGTAATATTTTGACTTTTCAGTTACTTGGTTAACTAAAATAATTAATTTTAAAGTATCAGACGGGGCTATTCGTAAACAACGTGCCCTTACATAAGGATCATATGGACAAAACTATATATTTTGACGTGCAATGTGTATATACTGTTTCAGTTGTAAGCTACAGCAGTACATGTCCCAAAAATGCAAAATAAATGTTTTATCCATAGGCTCTTTAAGACCTACAGTGGCTCTAGGACAGTGCTTCATTAAGATGATGCTATTTAGATTCAGGGTAAGAAAGTGATGCTCGTGTAAAAAAAACACCCAACCTAGTTGTCCTGAAAATGTACTTAGGCTATATGGATATAACATTTATACTAAATAGTAAGAACATAGGCCAATGATGATGTGACATGTACAGTTTTTACAACACTGTTTCAAGTGACAACAAACAGTGACCTATCACAACTGCAATTATGTTTTCCTTAACAATGTTGTACATATTGGACAAAGTATATACTTACTGGCACCAACCCGATTTCTTAAATGTATCCAAAAACTGATAAATGCTTGTTATCACCTGATAACAAATTTCTACATATGTGGGATAAATCTAATCAATGTTAGTGTATTTACAAGAACAGCATGAATGCATTTTTTTTTTTTATCAATGATGTTCACAATCAGCTAAAATATGTGACAAATATATATCTTAATATATCTTTTTATATACAACTGCCTTGAAGATATGGAAATGCAAATGAGGTACATATTGGATATTTTAGATTTTAGATATTTTTGTTAAAAATGCGATATTGACATTGTGGTGTAAAAGACTCAATCAGGGATGGATATGAAAATAAGTCAACAATACCCAACACTTTACATAACAGTGCAAGCTTACTATAGTTAGTCATTTCCTCTCTCTTCCCTAATCCTCTCAAAAAATAATTTTCTGTCTGAGCCTGTCACCTGTATTTTGTCATTTTGGGCTGTCTGAGATATTTGCCCTTTAATTATTTTTGGATGAAAGGTTTTAGGAGGTAAATGAATAATGAATGATTAATAATTACTGTAAACTAGCTTGAGATGAGTAACATTAATGCTATAAATGACCCAAGATTCAGTGCTTGCTTTAAAATGCTGCGTTTACGCTTGTGGTCAGCCCAGTTGAGCTGTAATACCCTGACTCTTCTCAAAATATCATCCAGTAACAGTTGTTGTTAGCTGATGCTCTGTTGGTGTTGATGTTATTAATAGATTTGTACTTGGATGTGAATAAAAACCACATAGAGATATTGATTTATTGTCTGATAGTCAGCGTGAATTTTAAAACAACTTTTAATCCAGATATCATGTCAAGTTTTATTACATTCCTTGGTTTTAAACTTTGAACTTATCTGCTTATTCCAAAATTGACTTTCAAAACGTGAATTTATCAGAGCTTATATTACTTTAAGTAAATGAAGTGTTTCATTATCTTCTCCTTTTATCATTCAATCGCCTAATTCTGTAACCTCTTCATTTGAAGGATTAAAAGCTGTAAAGATTATTACCAAATTCTTGGAGTGGAGAAGAGTGCCTCTGAAGATGATCTTAAAAAGGCATACAGAAAACTGGCCTTGAAATTCCACCCAGACAAAAATCATGCGCCTGGAGCCACAGAGGCATTTAAAGGTAAAGTTAGAGTAAATCCAAGTTGGTGTTCAGAAAACATATGGCTGTAAGATTACTAAAGGCAAATGTCTGTTTGTGTTTCAGCAATAGGAAATGCCTATGCTGTGTTGAGTAATACTGAGAAACGAAGGCAGTATGATCAATACGGTGAAGAAAGAACACACACAACCAGACAGAGACACCACCGTGAGTTTGAAGCAGATATCTCACCTGAAGATCTCTTCAACATGTTCTTTGGTGGAGGCTTCCCATCCAGTAAGTCAATAAGGATATATGTTTGTGGCCAAGCTGTCAGTGTCCTGGAGGATTTTTGTTTCACCATCATTCACTTGACCTGCGTGATCTACACGTCCTTAACATGACTAAATGTATGGTTTTGACATGTCATGTCAGCCAGCATTACTTGCTTTTAACATCAGTCTTACTTTTAAATGTGCTTTTGGGAAGAGTTATGATCATACTGTAACAAAATTACAAAAATGAAAACCACATACCAATATGAATCCAAATCAGATTCAATTTGATTCAAATAGATTAGATAGAACTTTATTAATCCCTTGGGCATAGCCATCATGAAAATGGGGTTCCAATAGCAATGTAACACAGAATGTATAATTTAAAAATATTCTAAGAAAATAGTAATCCAGAAGCACATATATGTATATTCATAATAAAGTGATAACAGTGATATATTGGCAATAAGCAATATAAATATACAAGTAATAATAATAAGCAACAACAAAAATAAATTGACAACTATGACAAACAAAACCATTGCACACTGGAAATCACTAATACAAACTGTGCAGCCTGGTAAATATTCTCATCAGTCTGTATTCATACTGGGTACATCTTCAAAGTCTACCCCCATTCAACCTGCTCAAAATTAACGTGTCATTTTCAGACTTTGCCTTCTCCACATATCACATCATCATATTTTGTGATTCTTTTTCCACTGACATGAGATCAGTCTTAAAGTAGCGTTTGATATTTATCATCAATTTTTCATTCAGTCATTCATACAATCTGTAAAACCCCAGTCATAGCCTAAGTATCACAAATCTGTTCGTCTTTCTGTGGTTACGCACCTGAATCACTTCCTTGAGGGTGAGGCTTGACCACTTCGAAGTTGACTCCATCACAAGCAGTCTGTTTGTTTTCATACCAAAATGATATGTGACTCGGGCCTTTTCAGACATTTTGTTGTGAGAGTAGGAAATCCACGCAGCCGCAGTATGGCCGCTGTAGCAACAAACTTCAAATGGCTTCATTACTTCTTGCTGCTGCAGCTGTGTGGAATTCTGAAAAGGCCAGTGTGATGGTTTGGTGTGTAAACACACAGACTGCTTGTGATGGAGTCAACTTCAAAGTTGTTCACCATAAGGGGAGTGATTCAGGTGCATAATCACACAAAGACTAATGGGTTCATGACTCAGGTTTTACAGATTTGATGAAAAATTGGTGACGAATGTCATACACTGCTTCAAGATATACTCATAATGGTCTTAAAATTTAATCTAATGTGTAGAAATCTGTAGAGACCCTGAGTATGAAGTTGAACATTCTTTGGCCTTATATCTCTTCATCTGTATTTTCTTATTTTTCTTTAGGTAATGTACATGTTTACAGAAATGGAAGAATGCACTTTGCCCATCAGAATAGGCAAGAAAGAAGAGAACAACAGAGAGATGTGAGTTGTTTTTTGTCATGTTTCACATATGTTCCCTACCAGCAGATGTGCTTAATTGTGTCTTATAATAAATCTAAAATTGCTGTGGTTTTTCTCCCTCTGGACAGGGTGGTCTGGCTCTGTTTGTCCAACTGATGCCCATCCTAATCCTCATCATCGTTTCTGCTCTCAGCCAGATGATGGTGACCCAGCCTCCATACAGCCTTAGCTACCGGCCGTATGTACCCAATCACTCACCCAGCCCATACACAACACCTTCATTCACTCTGTTGTCTCGCTCTAAAACTCCCTTCATGTCTCTATACCAGGTCAGCCGGACATATTCACAAAAGGCATACAGCAAACCTCAAGGTATCTTACTACGTGGCGGACCGCTTCAATGAAGAATATTCTGGAAACAACCTGAAGAATGTCGAGAGAAGTGTAGAAGAGGACTATATCTCCAATCTTAGAAACAATTGTTGGAAGGAGAAACAGCAGAGTATGTTCTTGAAATCACTCATCACTTAGTACGTCTGTGAATACACAGTATTATGGATCCTCTGTTCCCATGCCCTACATCAAATAACATTAAAAGAAGGGATTTTGAGCTGATATTTTATGATGATGTTTAAAATATCTATTGAGCTGATGCTGTGCTGGTGTTATTTTCAGTTTGTTCTTTAGTTTTGACCCCTCGCCCAACTTCTGGCCAATGGGGTATTGTAATCATTTTGCTGCCTGTCTGTCCATTCAATGACATAATCACATTATCAGAAGAATGCATTGACATATCTGCACCAAACTGATACTGTGGATACATCTTGGCATGGAGCAGAAGCATGTTTAAAACATGTGACCATGACCTACTTTTTCAAAGTCAAATGACCTTGTGCAGGTATAATATCTTAGTACTTTCAAATATAAATATGTATGTTATAAGTTTTACACAAAGACAGTTTCAATTATAGGGCAGTAACTTTCAGCAGAATCTTACACAGTATTTGGTCCGAGGGGCATTAAAAGTGTGTTTCATGTTTTGTTTGTCACATAGTTCTCTCCTTTCTGTAACAAAAACATCACTGAAGGAAACTAACTCGTCTTTCAACACATTGTTGGTGACCAAAATGCAAACAGAAACTTAGGAAACAATCTGATGAGACAACAGATAATTATCAGCCTCTACCATCAGTAGTCACATGCTGAAATCAAAAACAAAATATTACTAAAAATATTATCCTTTATAAAAATTACATTGGTGTGCATGCTCCAGTATCAATATCCAACAATAGTAATGCAAAGATGATGTCTATGACGGGAGTAAATGAAAACACACTCAATTTATTGAATTAATTCAATACCCTGCCCCCTGTTGTTAAACTGGTGGAACTGCATCTGTAATTAAAACAAACTAATTTTAGTGCATTACATGTCTGTTCTTAAACATTTCTACAGTAAAGGATTGATGCTCACTGTATTGAAGTATTCTATTTTCTTCCTCTTGTCATTTCAGAGGAAGGCTTACTGTATCGTGCTCGGTATTTTGGGGATTCAGAACTGTACCAAAGGGCACAGAGGATGGGGACTCCGAGCTGCTCCAGATTATCTGAGATTCAGGTCATACTGGACGGCTAGAAACCACTTGCACACACATTATGGGTAAGTTGCCACAAATGTCACAGTAACCGTAGTATATTGGTGCTATTGTTTCTACTCTGTCAAGTCCAAGGTCCCCCTTTGGTGTTTTATTTTTCCCTTTTATCACTGATACCTCTGCTGGTCCGTTCAACACACACTAAATGTTTTTTGGTTGCCTCTCGACCTTCAGCCTGCTGAGTCTGTACTATAAACATTAACATGGGAGTAATCCATCACAGCTGGCATCAAGTTATCTTTATTTTTGTCACTGGCTATGAAACCTTGAAGTGAGGTTCGACACATAATCTTACCAGTCAGCTGAGTCTCAGATTTCTGAGTTTCCAACAAGCACTAAGATATGTCACAACCACTCTTTAACTACATGAACGCACCATTATACAAACCTAACAATACCTATTAATCTGCTTTATTTTTTTAATCAAACATGAATTGGTGGATACAGGAATGGCTTTATCATTCTGGAGTATTTGACACCTATTGTTTCCTACAGTTTACAGTTGAGTGAAAATAATTTAGTTATGTCATTAAAATAAGTTCTTAGTTATAAACTGAAACATGCAAACTGTCTGTGTTTTATTACTTTTTTGTTCCACAGATCCTGAGATTTACACATAAGGAATCCATGATTAAAATAGTGTTAGATTTTTCTGGTGTCTGTGTGTTTTTAGGGATCCTATAAAGGGTGTGTGGACTTTAAATGTCTGTTTAACACCGTAATCTGACGTAAAAGAGTGCATGTTATAGAAAAAAATGTAGGTTAATGATAATGAAGAATTAATTATTGGATGTTTTAAAATTGAATTTCTTTTGTCTTGACAAAGGCTGATTTTATCATTTCTCATTCATTTTATTTTATTATGTTATCACACACTGAGGCTTTTATTCTGATACTTGATTTTTTTTATATAGAACCTGGGATGGACTGTCACTTTCTTCTCCATAAAAAGTATTATTTTTTATTACAAATGTGTAATGAATGAATAAGTCTTTATTGCATATAGAATGACTACCACATAACTTCTTTTACTTTTGTATTTTCACAGGTTCATCGGTACTTGAATCTAATTAGAAGAGATCTGTAGGAGCCCACTCAAATTGGAGCATATTACTGCAGCAAACCAAGAGAATCAGAAATGCCTTACACGCAGTGGGCAGCAGACCTCATCAGGGAACCTCTCTGCAACTCCTTGTAGATTGACTTCCTGTAGAACTGTGAGAAGCTTGAGTTGACTGCTGACATTTTCTTACTCTAGTGTCTTCAGGATCGTGGCGTCACGGTGGAAAAGTAAGAGCATATTGTAGTTGTTTTATTTCAACAGCGTGACAAAGCTGCTAAGATTAGCTTTTTCTGTCCCAGTCTTTTTTTTTTTTTTCTCTCCTGAATTTTTTTGAGAAACCTCATGGCCTTCTCATTGACAGATGTCTGAGCCACTCACAAGGAAAGTGTGTAATTTTTATAGTTCTTACCAATGTAAATATTCATTTTACTTTTAACAGTGCAGGGTTTATGGAGTTAATATCATTTATTATAATGTTATTATGTGGATTTGCTTGTAGCCTGTTGGATTATAAGTATCAAAATTCATTGCACAAATAAAAGTAAATCATATTTATTAAATTAACATGCTAAAATTGTATGAAATTTCTTTGAATTAAATTTGTCAGATTAATGACTTGTGTATATTTTCTGTTTTACTCACTTTAAGGAGCTTTTTTAAAGGGGAGCTGATAGAATGTAAATGCACATGTATGCGTTAATCCTTAAAGACCTAGAAGTCTTTTTGTGGTGACTATTTATTTAGTATTTTTCTACACAGGATGTCCATAAAGTCTCTTTACAATTTAACACATTTATTACAAAAGCAAATGAATAGACAAATCTGTGGAAATTATTACAAAACTAGAAAAGCACTCCTCCACCAAGCAGCACAGTTCCCCCACATATTGTGACTAACACCCCGCAATAATACACCCATATTTGTTCATCCGTGGCCGACGTCTTTAAAAAAACGAAAAAGTTCGCCAAGGACAGCGCCAAAGCAAACGGAATTACAAAGAAGGTGAAGCAGACATCCCAAGTCTCCCTGAAGTTCTGGGAGTCTCTCTGATATTTCTGGTGACTCC
>JAPSES010000097.1:8439373-8454619 GCA_029822895.1 Maxillicosta whitleyi | reverse complement strand
TAAAATAAGCATGATCGTAGACTTTCAAGTTTGTTTTCACTTTCACTTTCCATTGTTCTGTTAAGTCAAGTAGGCCTATAGAACCAGTTCATACTTTTTCTTTTAGTTTCATTTACTAAATAAATAGATTTTGTGCCTGTATTTCGTAATGTTTTGGTTTATGTTAAGCTTTATCTTCATATAACAATGTACTTTGCTAATCCGCAATTTCTGTCATTATATACAATTCAACAAAGTAAACATATGTTTAAGTGACGTTTTAAGTGTCATTCCCAGTCTGATGGTTTATCCGGTCACACCCATTATCTTTATCACATTTGTATTAATACGTTATAATACAAGAGGGCGTTGTCCCATCAATATACGATTAATGCTTTTGTGAGGTAAGCTTACATGATTTCCCAAAATACACAAATCTTATTTCTACACATAACATTGATATTTAAAAAGGAAAGTGCAAGTCATGTCTGCAGCGTCGATGAAGAGCAAAATGACGAAAACTTTGTCAACCAGTGTCCATGTTGTCCGATAAGATCAGTTAAAGCAGTTATCACGACTTTAATACAAACAGCCATATATATACAAGCACTCACGGATTTGATGTGTATTTCCCAGTGTCATAATATGTCAACACCTGTATTGATCGCATTAAACTGAGCAGAAACGTTGAATGAATAAGTGACACGTGGGAGGTTTTAACCGGCCTGTGACGTCCGAAGAGTCCGTAACTAGCAAATAAAGTCAGATTTCAGCTTCTTATATTTAGGCTGTACTTACTAAAGAACAGGCGGTAGCTCAGGGAGTTTGGGTTTCCCCTCTCTTCTACTGCGAAGCTCATGTTTTCACTGCAGGTTTGTGTTTCTATGTGGATGGAGGATGGCGGCGGAAGAACAGTCCACTGAGTCTAGACACGGAGGGCACTGCGCACGCGCCGTTCACACAGCGACCGGTGCCTTCAGTGACTATCGGAAGTGTCAGAATAACACATAAAGAGCTGGTGGAAAAAAACAAAACAAAAGAACACACGCTTTGTCTCAGGAAAACTTGGCTTGTAGAGTGATGTTATGAATATTGGCCGAAGAAAAGGTTGTCCCTGTCCACAAACTAACAATTAAGGCAAAGAAAGTTCCATTTAAATTTCAAAAATGCTCTCTGTGTATTCACATCCTGTTATTTTCTAATCCTAACCACAACACTTCCTGTATGTGTTTTGTCTTTACTGCAGAGGTGTTATTTAGGTATTTTGATTGCACTAACAAATAGTATCTGTCTGTCTGTCTATCAAAAAGGAAAACGTATTACGAGATGCCCATCTTCCTTTTTACACAACAAATTACTATACAAGCTTTATTTTCGCCCTTTGTGGATTATTGACACAGTGCTTCATCAAACAATAAGAAAGCTTCAGTTGGTCTGTAGGACATTATAAATCTCTTTTTAATATCCTGTCACCAAATAACCCCAGTTAAAAGTTGTGATGGCCGTGGCTTGTAGGTTTACATTAGGTATTCCGAGTTAAATCTAGTAGTAAAAAACATTTACGAGATGCGCATGAAGGCACCATTGTACTTGTAAATGTACTGAAAGTGATTTAAGTCAGTGTAATATTAATACGTATGAAGTTCAATAATATCACAGGTATTCTGGATTTTAAGAATGTATTAATACAAAATGTCAGTTAAAAATTATTTTAATATTATAAGATATTATAAGATATTTCGGAGACACGTTTTTGCCCAATTTTCTACTAAGCTCAGACTATTTCATATCCCGAGGTCAGTAAACTTTAACAGGGGTTCCAGGTCAGGTATCGGGTACTCGGTCAAGTATCGGGTACTCGGTCAGTGTACGGCGGAGCAGCGTGCGCGGGCCGCTCCGCTGAGCTCATATCCGGTCGCCGCTTGTCGTGCTTCCTGCCTTGCTGAGGGAGGGGACGGTGCTGACGGCTGGGAGGACGAAAGGAGAGACGAGAAAGCTTTTGGGAAGAAAAAAGAGAGTGGGGAAAGGCCCCGGTGTCCACCGTCCGTCGGGAAATTAACACCCCCACATTTGTGTAGCTGCTGTATTTGTCACCGAAACCGGCGCTAAAACAAAATGTCGAACAGTCGTCAGCTTAGCGAGAGCAGGGCCATCCCGACCAGGACGGTGTCGATCAACGACACAACGCAGCTACCTCATGACTATTGTACCACCCCTGGAGGCACTTTATTCTCCACCACTCCTGGAGGTAAAAGCTCTGCTGCTCTTTTGTCCGTTCTGTGTGTGTGACGGCCGTTGTCCGTGATGTGCACGTCTGCTCGCGGACCGTTCATGTTCCAGTCACTGTGGCCTTGGCTGCGTTGTCATCCCGTTCAAAACAAAAACAAAGCCAGTCTCCGCCCCTGTCCGCGCGCCTGCTGCACCATTGGCTCCTGTGCAGCGCACAGATTGGTATCAACTGCAGTGTGTATTTGCTTGTTCGCTTCGTATATCACATATTGTTATATATTAACCTTAACTAAATCTTCCAGCAAATACTACACATCTATAGGTATATTGCATGTATTATCAACCGTTATATGTGAGTCATTTCCTCGTTAAAGCGGAACTCGAGTAACTCAAAACAGGCAGGATCACTGCAGAAATGGAAGGGTAATGTTGAAACTCTGCAGGGAGGCTCCACTGTTTATTCTAACATGTGAAGATATAGATAAGGTAGACCTAATGCTCAAAAGGTAAAACGACTCATGGCTCAATTTGGGAAAAAATGTATGTTATTATCCTATCTAGAAAAGCTTTCAGTTATTTTTCTGGACACCTATTGTCCAGATTCATGTTTGCAAGGCTGTAGCATTTCTTTAACCTTCACAGTAAAAGTCAAATATCCTTGAGTGCGGAACTATTTTTCTGATGTGGCTGATACTCTTATTATCTTCCCAAGCCAAGGTTATGTATTTAAGGGGGAAAAAAGGATTGTTTTGTTGATTCAAACATCCCACTGCAAATAAGTTAATTTTGCTGTCACATGGCCAAGAAAAGCAGGTTCTAGAGTTCTAGTAGACTGTAAATATCATTGGTAATACTAAGTGTCCTGTAGTAATATGGATTTTGTATATTTTTTTCATCCGTTGATTTAAGTTCTTAGACTATTTTTCAGTTTTACATTTCCTGGGTCAAATCATCTCTGATTTATTTGATTATTTTTTAAGTCTTGACACTATCTTTATTCATTCATCATTTATGCCATCTCACTGCATGGATACTTATAAAGACGAACATGATATTTGCTTACTTAAAGACACCTTTATGTCATTGAACTTCTGTGTAAAAATCCTAATTCAATAACATTTTAAACTAGTCATTAATTTGTTTTCGACCCTCCAATAAATGATGCAGGAGTCCATCCTTAAATTACTGCTCTTTTGGTGAAATCTGAGCTTCAAGACCCAAAGATATAACAAGGCTTACGCTGTCAGGGGCCGACAGCAAGGGTATATCTGCGAAATCCCCCAGTCCTCTGCTGTATATAAATCTATCCATGATAATTGTTAAACAACTGGTATGAACTCAGTTTGAGCTACATCGCAGAATAATTGTCAGAGAACCAATTTTCCCCATAAAACTCCACCTAGTGAATGGAAATGACACCATATGAACGCTGGATGGTAGCCAGAAAATGGACATCTGTAAGATAATCATTATGAACCGGCTTATTAGTGCTTGATTCATTTATTTAAAAAAAAAAAAAGGATTCCTCATAGATACGCTGAAATTGATAGGGTTCTTCCACTAGGGGTCCCCTATGTTGGGAGAACAAATGCAACCAAATCTGTCCTAATTATTGCGTTCACACGGAGGATAACCTCCGGATACGGCAGCAGCATTCAGGGGAAAACCATTATATCCCTGAAACTCCATTTGGGGGATATAATAATTATATGCAGCCTAATGGTCTGATGCAGATACTACTTTTAGGGTTTTAGTTTGAACTGACACTGAGTACTGATCCCATCACTTCCAGCATGTTCACACTGCAGGTCTCAGGCTTAATTTGGATTTAAAGTAAACATTTCTATACTGGCCAATCCCCCCCCCTCCACCACCACCACTTGCGGGGGTTGACTGGGCAGCGACACATTCACATGTTGATTTGGCACAGGTTTTTACGTCGGATGCCCTTTCTGATACAACCCTCTGTATTTATCCGGGCTTGGGGCCAGCACAATGAGCTTTTGCATAATTTTCACATTATAATTTACATGCGTCTGCCATCAGATTTGTGAACAGTCTATGGTCCTAAAGTGTCCAACATATACATAGAAAAAGATGTGATGTCACACACGAACACTGTGTTTGTAGAAGTAAATACTGATTTTGCCTGGTTCTGCCTCTTCCAGCGCAGAATCGTAACCCTCGCATTTCACTGACGTAAAAGTGGGATGGAATGCGACAGGACCACACAGACTGAAGTTGCACTGGAAAACATCAGATATGTATCTGATTTAAGACCACATATGAACGTGGTCTTGGTCTGATTTAAAATAAATACATAAAAAAGTCTAGTTTGTGCAATTCATACTGCTATAAAATAAATCAGATATGACTCTCATATGGGCAAAAAAGTGACATTTGGCCTATTTTTACCTGCTGTGTGAACATAGCGTAGCAGATATTGGACAACACTGAGGTCATTTCTATCCACACCAGTACTCCAATCATTATTATTATTATGGAGTTTTTATTTTATTCAAGTGATCGTGCAAACAGGATAATCTCATATGTTTCATTAGATAACAGCAGTAATCTGATTAGGAGAAGACAGATTAACACACCTGGATTTCTCCCAAATACTTGGATGTCTTCCTACATGTATACCCATTAATCTGATTCATTTCATACATTTACATCTTTGTGTCAGGAAGGGCATCCGATGTAAAAAAAAAACAAAAAAAAACCTGTGCCAAATCAACATGCGAATGTGATTTGCTGTGGCGACCCCTGATGGGAAAAGCCGAAAGAAACGTACATACTTACTTTTACATCTGCACATGTTTAAAAACAGTTAAAATCATAGAAAACAGAAGTGACGTAGTGAAATGTGAGTGGAAGACAAGGATGTTTGAATCTATTGTTATTACATTGATAATGGACAGGAACGTCTAATTCATGGAACACAATCACTACTGTGTGGAAGAGGCTGGGACCATTTTCTGAAGTCAGGCGTTATGCAGTTAGCATAATGTACAGTTTGAATGGGACAGAGCAGCACAGCCAACAACCTGGAGGGGGTGGGGCCTGAAGCGGCTCATTTGCATTTAAAGGACCAGTGACCTTTCTGGTGTCGTTACTCAGAAATAGGTGTGAATTACTGAAGAATTCAGACCCAAGCATAGCATTTACAATTTATGGAAACCACAGGGAAATGATTAAAATGCACAATTCTATTTTTTAAGATAACTATCACTTCTTTTAACTTTTTTTTTGTTTGTTTTATGAACCAAGGAGTTATTTTGTAGAACACAAATTTAACAAATTCTCTATTTGAATCCTGGTCATTAGATTAATTAGATCTTATCCTTTAGACTATTGTTGTTTTGTGTAGATTGTTTTTTTTTTGTTGTTGTTGTTTTTGTTTTTTTTATACCAACAGTGACATAGTTTATACTCAGAATAACACAACTGCAGTAAATATACCATCCTATGGTTGGACCCGTTGTTTTGGTGCATCTCTAATCCTTTTACATGGACATAAACTAACAGATCCTCTTCACCTGTGTTGCTCCAGGCACCCGGATCATCTATGACCGTAAATTCTTACTGGACAGGCGTAACTCTCCCATTGCCCAGACCCCTCCAGCTCACCTGCCCGTTATCCCCGGGGTGACCAGCCAACACATCCTGAGTGAGAACCAGAAGAATGAAACCAAGAACCACATCAACAACCATGACGGCAAGCCCACAACCGGTCTGTGACCAGATACAAATGAACCATTCCTGTTTAAGGCTCATTTATGCTCGCTTTACGTCCATAAATAGGCATGTCTATTTTTAACGTTGTCAAGCATCACTGTCTTCATCCCTCCAAACATCCAGTGGTTGGAATGGGCGTTTTTCAATCAATCCACGAGAGGGTGCTGCTCACTCCAAATTACTATACTGGATAAATACTGTGAAGAAGAGTAAAGTTTTTTTTAAGATGAAGAAATTCAATAATAACACACATGACGATGACAGAGAAGGTTTTCCTAACGTGTATACTAATGTTATTGATAAAGGTAGTTGTCATAAATACACATGTCGATAGTTTTTCACCTACTCACACAGTCGCTCTTTGAAAAGTTCTGCTATTTCTGGAAATTATTCTCTTCAAATGTCAACACTGCCTCCACATTTCCCGGTGGTACCGCTCCGGTCTGCGTACACATCCACAGGCTGCCGGAAAACAAACAGATTTATGTACTAAACATACGCAGAGGACGGACAGAACGCTCCGTCTGCATCTTTAACGTAGAGCATAAATGAGCCCTTACACGTGAACGAACGCACTCTTTGTTATGACTCTTTTCTTTTTAATACTAGAACGGCCGTGACTAAACACAATACTTTGTCTTATTTTTTTTTTTTTTTAGGTGACGACGCTCAGTTTGAAATGGACATCTAACAGACTAGAACTTCACCAGCAAAAGCAAATGACCTGGCATCTTGTGTGCCAGTGGCTTGGCTTGTAGAAAACCAATGTTGTGAGCCCTCATGGCAGCCATCTTCTTTTGCTCTCTCTCTCTTTCTCTCCCTCTCTCTCTCTCTCTCTCTCCCTCTCTCTCTCTCTCTCTCTCTCTCTATCTATCTATCTATCTATCTCTCTTGTCTCGCTGCTGGATGTAATGTGTGTAAACCACGGGAATACAGTTTATTATGCGTACAAGTACCCCACGACTAACTCTGGAAACTAGGTAGAGGGTTGATCAGACTAGGTTTCCATGGTTACCAGTGACCGTACAAATCAACAAACACACCAAGGGAGCGGGCCTGAATGCTATGTCCAGTTTAGATCACAGTCATACAGCATACGGTGATCCTGTTTTCCTGTGATTCAGGATTTTAACAGAGCACACTATAATAACTGGTAACATTCAAGTTATGTTCAAGTGGTCAATGAAATACTCATTTTACGTACTGGCCTTAGAATCAGTCAAAAGCTTTGATACTCATCACAGTCTTTTTGGTTTTTAAGACCCTTGGAAGCACGTTATTTAATTTTTGGGAAGTACTTGAAAAGTTCCACAATCTATTAATCTATGGTCTGTTGTCAAAGGGATGCTGTGATGTTTTCTTTTCCAGTTTTTTCACACCATTCCAATCTTCTCATTCTCTTCATCAACACAAGCCTGTGTCAGTTTCCATTTTTCTTTTTTTTTTTCCTTTTAATTTTTTTCAGCTTTTAAAATAAGTTTGAAGTTTGACAAAGTCATTGTAAGTATCAAATCTGCTTTCCCAAAGCTTTTAGTCACATCTCATCGCCCCTCATCAGCCTGTAGTTGTCGTGGAGTTGGTGTTAAAAGATGGCCACTCACATTTGACTGTGGACGCCGTTTGTTCGCAAGTGTCAGATGACAATTCCTGCGGCCTCTTTTTATGACTACTGAGATTATATCAAAAATAAAATCGGCCTTTTATCAACCTTTATTTTGTGTAAAGGTCATGAGATGTTTCTGAAAGCTCTATTAAATGGGCCTCACATTACGGAGTCTTTGTTAGAAATATAAAACCTCAACATAATCATCAAAATGATTGTATTTCCTATGATAATGTTGAATCCACGATTAAGAATTTGCATTTCATTTAGGAGTATACTTCAGTTTATTAAAAAATAAAAAATATCTATATATATATAAATATATCAAGCGGGCCACTTTAACTGTACAGTGACCTTTACTGTCAAAGGTAATTTATACAAGAACAGTTTTACACCTTTTCTGAACATGTGACAGTTAATTTATGTTGACAATTTGATAAATCCAGAGGCATTTTATTCAGACTTATAAACATTAAGAGCAAAAAAATGAAAAAGAAAACTGTTCTATCCCGATGTTAATTTGGGGAGGGGTTCATTACAAGAAGATTTTTGAAAACTTGAAATAGTCCAGATGTTTTATATGCATTTTATTTTTTAATACAGTTTCGTAGTATGGAGGAGTTTGTTTGGGTAAACGCGCCGTCGAGCCTTTTGGGGGTTTGTTAGAGGCGTCGAGGATCAGGGGAGCGTCTTTTTTGGCTCGATAGACGTTGTTCTGTAAACTCTAAATCTGTCCCCAGTGTCCTTAAACCACTCTACATTATCTTATTGTTTGTCTGTGTTGCGTGCGTCTGCCCATGCCTTACTTTACACAAAATGCAGTAAACAAAAACCAGATTCCTCTTCACTGATTTGTACTTTCCGACAGATGTTTATTTTTTCACTCAACGTCACACAGGTTAGTATTGTACTTAGCACATGAGCAAAAAGTTTCAGTTCTGTTTTTTTTTTTTTTTTTTTTTTTGTGCAGCTGTGAAGTGCAACATGATGTACATGTCACTGGGGATGCTGTGTGATTATAGCTGCACTTCTTAACAGTTAGTCTGCCACATGTTCATTTCATCCCATTTTATGATTAGTATGATTTTTTTTTTTTTTTTTTACACCACAATCACAGTTCTGCTGTTCTGCTATTTGTACCCAGTCCAAGTAGCAGCTCTGAACTTACAAATGAAGTACCTGCTTTCCATTAATAATTCAGTCATATTACAAGTTTGTTTCACTGCATGACTGGAATGAGAGAAATGTTTTTTTCTTCTTCTTCCTGGCTTTGTAATTAATTTGGGCCATGTTTGGTGATATAAGTATGTGGAGGGTTTTTCCTTGAACCCATTTTACATTGCACATTGTCAAAGCGGGAAAACGCTTTTTATGTTGTGACATCAAAATTCAGATTGCAGATTTATTTCAAATCACTTTGGTTTGGCAATGAGGGCTTAACATTGTGTGTTGAAAGAGATTTGAAACAAACTTACTGTAACTTTCCGATCTGATTTTAAACAACTTTATTTTAATTGAAACTTCAATGCCAGTGGACACTGTTGCAGCAAGATCAATAAAGTTCCTTAACAAAGAAAAAAGACGTGTTTGTTGTTGGTTTAATTTTTTAGACATGTCTACTGTTAAAATACTGAGAATACAACATTTGACAACTGTCCACTTGGTGAGACAGTTCAAGGTCCAGTGAACTTCATGTCTTTTCATTTTTATGAACTCGAAAATCCTTCAAATTCATCTAAACATAATCCTTTTGGGATTCAACAGTGAACTTTATAGTTTTGTCTCCAAAGGTTAAAAGTCAACAATTAAAATGACTGGAGACCAGAGAGTTCAATTTTGGCCAGAACTGATAGTTATCATTATCAGCATTTATTCAATCCATGAGAAATCATTGAGGGTTAATCCTCATTTGGAATTGTACCAATTAATTAAAAAAAAAATATCAGAAGGTATAGATTAATATATTTTAATGAGTTTAATGATTGTGAACTGGGAAACTGATTTAAAAATGTTTAATTTCAGTGTAATATCTATTGATGCCACTAGAATAGAATAGAATAGAATAGAATAGAATAGAATAGAATAGAATAGAATAGAATAGTTTATTTATCCCACCCTGGGGGAATTTCAGTTACAGCAGTGTAAAAAAAAAAAAGTGCAGAAATTCTATATAAATAACAGAAACAGGAAGACAGTGACTTTTCTTTGGAAAACATGTGTAATGTAGTGAATGTTGTTTTAATTAATTGACACTTGAGTTTAGCAGTTTCAATAGTAAATGTGTTTCCAGATGGACAGAATTTGATGTTATAAAACTTTTTTTTACTACAATAAGTTGTGTGGTCAATGTTGCCTATATTTTTGCTGTAAATTAAAAATCAGGAAGCTCTAGTGATTATAAAGGCAATTGTCATAGCATTTAGATTTACATTTTTAAAAATTCTGAAAGAAAAAAAATATGATTTTAATATTTAAAATAATATTTTATGGACACCTCACTTCATGAAAGACGATCACATTGGTGTGATCTTAGTAGGATTAGGTTGAATATTTTGATTCTGCCATCTAGTGGATATTGAAGTCAACTGCAGAGGATTAGCCTAATGTCACCCTAAACTCATTTTACGTTCAGCCCAGTGTGATGTCAAGTTAATAACAGGCACGATAACCTATGAATTATTATCCAAATCTCTTTATTTTGGTGAGAAAATTAAATTACTTTATGAAAATGTGAATAACTTGAACAACCCTGTACATCCTGGAATATCTTTTTTTTTTTTTAATAAGTGCCAATTCTCCAATATTATGCTGCAGCTTATTAACACAATATACAGATCACAGCCCATTTGAATGCATAAAATACTTGTTGCAGGCATTAAATTGTTAAAACTGAAGCAATTTCAGGTTTTTCATATTTGTTCAGGTTAGTCACATTTTATTGTCACAGGATTTGTAAATGTTCACATTAAACTTAGGAGAACATTTGGAATTGTCATTATTTATAGGTTATTATGCTATTATTTTACTAAATATCACATTAAGTTGTCCATAGCCTGTGAAGGCCCTTGACTGGAAATATAGTGTCATTTTTTTCAATTCTGAAATTCATCCCACGGGGTCATTTGATCATTTGGCCAGTTTTGGCCCGCAGACCTTATGTTTGACACCCCTGCCATGCAATTTTTGGTAATTTGCAATTTATTTGGCTGTAAAATAAAAATAAATAATACATAAATAAAAACTAGAAAATGAATTATTCTAATCTTTCTAAATGTTTTATATGTTGTATTAATTTACCATCAATGTGATTTTAAATTTTATTTAAAAGAGGGAAAAATATTCCCACCCATAAAACTATTTAATTAATTTTTTTTATTTTACATCAGGCAAGTTAATGACGTACCTGTCTAATTCTGCTCAGGCATTTACCCGGCCGCCTACCGGTCCTTCCTCCTTTTCTACGTCCCTGAGCGAGGCCGGCGTCAAGATGGTGAGTCTTGTGGCAAAAATTACAAATAAAATCCGCCAATCATCGATGCCATCCTTTCGGTTACATTGTTTTTGTACATATGATATAATCTTCTAACATGAATCTATGGATTAAAGTTGATATCGTGGTGGAAATGGTTTATTTTTAGTGTAAATACGGCGGCATCACCCAGATGCTATTTGGTCTGTTATTGGTGCAGACTTGTGTGCCATTATATATATATGTATTAGGATTATTTACATGGTCCGAACTATTGTTTAGTACTGAAATGCTTAGTTTATATCAATACTGAAAATTGACTATAATGTAGTTATTATCAAAAAGTGAAATAACTCGAAAGACAGTATCCTAGCTCGCTGTGGCTAATGTGGCTAACGTGTTTCGCTGATAGCCATGATCTAATCCTCATTGTAGTAAAAGTGTATGTTATTTTCTTCTAAGCCATTGTTTATTGGCAAAAGCGATTTAACCTGATGTGTTAATACATTATATATCTAATGCAAGTGACGGGTAATGTTCCGTGTAGCAGAGGAAGCTATGGTTGGAGACTTCTGTATTGATGAAGCGTCGCCTTGATGGATGCAGGCTATGGCTGCTATTGAAAACTAACCAACAAATCTCTTATAATTTACAGAATGACACAGTGACCGTCAGGACCCGGAAGTTCATGACGAACAGGTTGCTTCAGAGGAAGCAAATGGTACATCTCACAGCTTCACACGCATGATTGTCATACTGAAAGAATGACTTGTTTTTCCTCAACTAAACTTTGCTTGGTTATGCTTTTCTTCAGGTCGTCGATGTCTTGCATCCAGGAAAGGCCACAGTCCCCAAAACAGAAATCAGGGAGAAACTTGCCAAGATGTACAAGACCACTCCTGATGTGGTGTTCGTCTTCGGCTTCAGGACTCAGTTTGGTGGTGGCAAGACAACTGGTTTCGCCATGGTGTACGATTCTCTAGACTACGCTAAGAAAAACGAACCCAAACACAGACTGGCCAGGGTGAGTACAATTAGACTTCATCAAGAGAGAGATGTGGTTTATCAGAGGAAGTATGATGTAGATGCTGTATATACGAGTGATGAACAGGGTTTTAAGACTGTGAGTCACAACATTTTTCATTGTCCTGTGAAAGCATCTCTGATGGACTTGCGTATGTCATGTGTAAGTGCTTTTTCAAGTCAAAGGTCTTTAGTACAGCAAAGTTGTCATTAAGGGTTCTAGTAAAAGGCCATTCTAGGTAAACTCAGTCAACAGCTGTCTGATTTGACAGTTGTACAATATGACAAACAAGTCTTATTTTGTTAAACTGTAATAAACGTTATATTTTGTTTCAAGTTGATTTCTAACCCTAGATGTTAATGTTGAACTGTTTTTCATGGTGACTGGCAGATATAAATGAAAGATTATCGGGTCAGTGGAGGTAAAGATGAACACTGAAATAAATTAAGTTTTGCAGTTGAATTATTGAAAATGCAGTATCAGAAATGGTTCTTCTCAGTCCAGGGTTGATTCTCTATACACTGGAAGAAAAAAAAAACATTGTTCCTCTGCTGATAATCACTACCGATGTGTTTTTAAACCTGTGCTCTCTTTTTCCTCAGCATGGTCTCTATGAGAAGAAGAAGACATCAAGGAAACAGCGCAAGGAACGCAAGAACAGAATGAAGAAAGTACGAGGCACCAAGAAGGCCGCTGTTGGCGCTGCTGGCAAAAAGGTATTGTAACTGTCACTGCACATAAAGAAAATCTTATCATGGCATAAAATCAGAGTGTTTTTAAAATATTCTAGATATGGGATGTCATTGAAGTGCAGTTTGTGTGAAATAGTCTCAGCTAATCCATGCCTACACAAAGATTAGGACATCTTTACATTTACAGGACTGGAAACTTGTATTGAATTGCTCATTGTTCTTTTCTTATCCTGCTAATTTATGTTTTCCACAACTTTCACTGTTTTAATTTCCCTCTGTCATCTTTCCGATCATATCAAATGTTCTTCGGGAACTGTAGAAGGTAAATGTTGTTTCCCAGTAGACTAACTGAAGTGTGCACTCACCCAGGAGTGCTAACTTTGTCCCTCACCAACCCTTCTTACAGGCAAAATGCTTCTGTCCTTGATTGTAGCACCTAATAGAAAGGCCTGCTCATTGCTTAATACTTAGTAGTTGCTCCTATCACTAATGAGGTTGCAAAGGTAGTTTTGCAACACTGAAGACCCCTCCCTCCAAGTATTTCAGATCCACAGCCAGTCTTTTAGTTGGGTTTTGTTTGACGACACTAGTTCATTAAAACCGCCTGTTATGCTAATCATTTTCACTGTACGTCCATTCAGATTTCTTGACTTCATATTTTAGTTTTCAACATGTTTTAACATTTCTTTGTTCCATCCTTTGTTCTTGATTTTGCTTCCCATGGATTTCTTTTGCAGAAATGAGGTGTCAGTGTTCAGGTATAAAAGCAGAACCTCACATGGTGTTCCTTTTGTTTTGCACATCAGATTGTAATAGATCTGACCTCTGCCATGCATGTTTCACCTTCTCTGCAGTTTTCCTTCAGTATTTTAACCCTTACAGTGTCAATTAAACCTCCATCCACTAGGTTTCCCTACTTTCCCCCAGTCCTTTGTACCACTGTCACTGCTATTAAGGGCATATCCACTAGGCTTGGTTCACTCTGGCTTTTATTTAAAGTGGTGGAAGTGCTTTACAATGCTTCAATCCTTTAGTCAGTAGAAATAGTCTTAAGTGTGTGTGTTCTGTGTGGGGCAGTTTGGCTTAAACACCTGCCAGTGAGTTTCTCTAAAAATCAAATTTCATCCTACTCAGATTTTTTTTTACTAAACATCTGACTGTGATGTTGAAGTTGCAGACGGTTCTTTGGTTAAAACAGCACTTTGTTCTGTTGCTGTGGTCTCACTGTGCACTTCTATGAGCTAAAGTCTGTTCAAATGAGCTGTCTCCTAAAAACAACCCATGGTGTACTAATTCAGCTTTTCTCTTCTTGCAGTGAGCCCGGCAAGTCAGGGAAGGTCTACGTGCTCAAGATGTTCTTGTATATTGTCATCAAATAAAGTTTGGAAAAAACACATTACTGTTACACTTCTTTTCTTTTGTTCAGATCATTCGTTTAGACTTATAAAAAAACATTTTTGATTTTAATGGAGGTATTCATTGTCTAATCTTGCTCCTGACAAGTTTAACAATAGAATATACACTATGGACCAAAGTATTAGGACACATTTCACCTCCATCCTGTAGAACTACCATTCCTCCATTTAAAATGAGTAAAAATGTTCACTGCACATCAGTCATGATGAGTATCAAATCTGTATTAAATTTAAAGGCTGGTTTTATATCCTGAGCTTAAACCAGATGGTTATGGGTTAAAATTACTTGTTAGTGACTGTAACACATCACATATCTAGAGGTAAAGACATTAGTTTCAGGGCTCGGATAATTCAACTCCCATTCTCGGTGCAGGAACGGCTTAATGCAAGATGATTTCAGACACATTTACTGTGGACCGTACCATTTTAACCATAACTGAACCAGCTTTAACTGGTTTTACTTTGCAGACAGACTGTGGTTAGTTCGGTGCTCCTGTCATGATACTGACATGGATCGGTAAATGCAGGTAGCTAGCAGATTGTTGAAAATACATTATTTCATAACTTAAGTGTTTTGTTTGTTTATGGATACAAGCTGCCGTCTGTATAACACCGTTTTACTGAGGTTGGTTCAGTCCACGTTAGCTAAGTTGTTACCAAGATAAACATAAATAAGTCTATTTAAACCGGTGCTTTTCAAATAGTGGGGCTGGCACACCTGGGGGGTGGGGGGTGACCCTGGGGAACATCATTTTTTTTTTTTTTTTGCTGTTAAACAATAAAGTGTAATTGCACATCCACTACAGTAGTTGGCAGTGGCGCTCTTATTATCTGAGTGTGCACAGATAGTATGAGCTCTATGGTGTAATATATATTTATTATAATATGTAATTTTTTTTTATATGAAGTGCAGTAAACAAACCCTCAAGAGACAACATGAAAAACAGAAAGTTAAAGTTATTTATTGTAAGTTGAACTACATTTCTTTTTTTCTTTAATGTTGATAATTACACAATGTAATGCAGAGGTGTACTTATAACTATTTTATAGACAAATAATAATTGTAGTCACTGCGGAGAGTGTGTGTGTGTGTG